>PVIH01009016.1:50569-85921 GCA_004025045.1 Sigmodon hispidus | reverse complement strand
GTTGAGCTTTTCCCCACAGGGGCAAGTAGGAAGAGCAACAGGAACAGAGTAAAGAGCAGAGACAGGCTGGAGAGTCGGCTCAGGGCTAACAGTGCTCCCTGCTCTCCAGAGGTCCCAGGTGCTACTGGTATTTTTTTGTTCTTTAACTCTTTACTCTTTTGGGGACCCACCACCCAGCACCTAAAATAAATCCCATATGAAGGCTTAGTATTATTTATAAATGCCCACTCAGCCTTAGCTTACATTATTTCTAGCCAGCTTGCCTTAAATTAGGCTACCTGTCAACCTTTGGCCTCTGGGCTTTTTCCTTTCTCTATTTCTGTATATCTTTTCTGTCTTTCTTATTCCATGCTTGCTGGGTAGCTGGGTGGCTGGCCTCCTGCACCTTCCTCCTCCTCTTGCTCCTTGATGGCCCTTTCCCCAGATTTCATTCTATATTCTCTCTGCCTGCCAACCTTACCTATTCTTTCTCATGCCTTGCTATTGGTTGTTCAGCTCTTCATTAGACAACTACGTATTTTAGACAGGCAAAATAACAGCTTTACAGAGTTAAATAAATGCAACACAAAAGAATGTAACACATCTTTGATCATTAAAAGAAATGTTTCAGAGCATAAACAAATGTAACACATCTTAAAATAAATTCCACATTTCCTTGCTTTGTCTAAATAAAAAATGAAAGGTTTAACTTTAACATAGTAAAACTCCACACATAACAAAAAATTATCAAGTAAGAATTACATTTATAATATTCAGCCCACCTGTATTTAGTAAGTTCAGGGAAAATACTACATTGTTTACCTTACCTTAATGAGTTCAAAGTTTTATACCTAATTTACTTTCTATCATAACAGGAAAACATTGGTACTCTATTTAGTCTTTAACTCCAAAGCCGAAGGCTTAGTTCCCGTGCAACACATTTAGCTTAGTCTTTAACTCCAGAAGGAATTAATGTTACCTAACAACAGAGACAGCTGCCTGGTCACCCAAAGTTCCTCTGAAAGGCTAGGGCATCCAACTTCAGCCTACAGGCCTGGAGTATCTGGCAGACTTTTCATTGAAACAGGAAATTTTAAGACTGTCCTGCCTTGCATTAGCAAAGTTTATCAGGGGCTTTCCTCTATATCCTGCAGAATGTCTGGCAGTTGATGAAGCAGAACCCTGAAGGACCATCTCACTTTGTTTTGGCTAAGTTTAGCATCCACTTTCCTGTGCATCCTGCATGTCCACTTTATACAGCATTCTGTCAAGCAGTCCAGGCCAGAGCAGTTCTTGACCAAATGGCTAACCTTACCACAATGAAAGCAATGTCCTATGGAGTTTCATCTTTTTATGAAGTAAACTGGTGCTGCCAGGAACAGATGTGTCTCATTGTCATGAAAAATCTTATGTTATCAAAACATTTTAAATGCCATATTCTGTAGGTCTTTAAAGTGTTTGAAAATTATCTATCTAAATATATCTCTATATGATCTTGAAAACACAGCCAACATATCTACAAATTTGATTGTTATAGATGACTAACTATAACCTGTTTCTTTTTATTCTAGTCTATAATAATAGCTTTCAAAATTGTAACTTTACATTTCAAAATGAACTTCATAGGTACAATATTTTAAACAAAGTAGAAACATATATATATATAATGTAACAGAAATAACTTTAAATTTGTACCAATATACTATATTCTTCTAAAAGAGAACAACCATCCATAACTCACCAAATAACCAAAGATCACCTACATCCCCAACTCTTGGGAATGTGGTCCTTGTAATAATAATATTAATATATATTAAAATAATATAAATAAAACATTAAAATAGAATAAAAATTTTAAATGTGAATTTTCAATGCTATCCCTTAGCCATCTGTGAACTCCCATTCTGGAAGAGACAAAACCTCTGTTCCTAATGACTGCAGTACCAACCAAAGACCCTACTTAATTTTTTTTTTTTTTAAAAGATTTTATTTATTATGTATACAACATGCCTGTGTGCCAGAAGAGGGCACCACATCTCTCAATAGATGGTTGTGAGCCACCATGTGGTTGTTGGGAATTGAACTCAGGACCTCTGGAAGAACAGTCAGTGCTCTTAACCTCTGAGCATCTCTCCAGTCCTTCACCTTAATTCTTAAGGTATCTTTCACAGGTCAGGAATGCCCAAAAGAGAGGAATCAGTAGCTAGAAGTACCCTGTCAAATACCTGCATAGTCAACAGAAAGTTGACTTCTGCCCATTTGAATGGAAAACAAGAAAAATAAGTCTCTCAAAAGCCATCACAGAATGAGGGACCAGTAGCAGGTTAGGCACAAGAGAAAGGTCCTGAGAGTGCAGATCCTGCCAGTGTACCAAAGAGAACCAGAGGTCAGCCTTTCTCTTCGGGGCTGGAATCCTTTGGCAGACAAAAGGCACGAGGAAATGCAGGATATCGTGGCCTCAGAAGTGGGTCTGCATGTGGACAGTCAGGTGATGGTTCCTTTTGAAAGCCCGGCCACACATACAACACTGATATGGACGCTCACCAGTGTGGGTGCGCTGGTGACGAAAGAGGTCCGATGGACTGCGGAAGGCCTTACCACAGTAGGGACAGGCAGGCCAGCGCTGTCTGTTGCCTGTGTGCTGACGCTGATGCAATACCAGGGTCTTCCGTTCCTGGAAGGAGTGCAGACATTCACTGCAGTGGTAAACCCTAGCTGCAGACCTTTGTCCCATGAGAGCCTTGCTGCCCAGGGAATGGTGGGTTCTGAGCTCTTCGGGCAGCCAGCTGATGACAGGGCCAGGCACCACCACCTCCCCTGGTTCCAATGTGGAGTAGCTTTCTCCTGACCCGACATGGAGGCCACTCCAAGCTTCCCTGTGTCCCTCCTTTTCTACATGGGTTCGCTGATGGATTATCAGATTAATCTTCAAGCGAAAGCACTGCCCACAGTCAGGGCACGGGAATGCCTGCTCCCGGTGTCGAGGAAGGATACGAGGTGCCTCTTCCATAGTCTCTGCTGCCTGGGCTTCTCTAATCTGTACCTTAGGCACTCCCTGGGCATGATGCCATTTGGGGCCTCTAGTCTTCTTCCTGGGCCTTTTGTGAACCCTATATAGGGACTGGTTTGGGGACTCCAGAAGGTGCTTCTCAGGTTCATCCTCTGACTGGGCTTTTGTCTTGACGGTCACAGCACCAACACCTGGCAAAGGAATCAGCACAAGGCTCCTTCACCATATGATCCAGGTCTTGTGCCAGGTTCAGGCATCTCCTCCCTTCCCCAGATTCTATGAGTGCCGTGGGAACAGATCGGCGTCCTGTTCACAGGCACTGCCTCCTGTTAGCCAACTCTGTTTTACGCTCATTCCTAGAAGACTAGCTAAGAACAGCAGAGAAGAGAGAAAGTTGCAGAAGCCCAAGGGAACCAGGGACTCCATGGCGTCCAGGATTTGACCCTGGGAGACAGATGGGTAGGACGGTGGTGGGGAGACACTTCAGCCATGGCAATGGTGCTGCTAGCAAGACCCTAAGTCTTATGATGATAACAGTTACAATCAGAGAAGGACAAGGAGCCCACGGGCCCAACTGCTTCCAGACCATAATTAAGAGGCCCTGTGGGTCCCATGTGGCTGGAATCTCATCACTCAGGAGGCTGAGATAGAATAATTGCCACAAATTTAAGACATGACTTGGCTACACGGTGATTTTAAAGCCAGCCAGCTATACACACCCCATCTCAAAAAAAAAAAAAAAAAAAAAAAAAAAAAAAAAAAAAAAAAAAAAAAAAAAAAAAAAAAAAAAAAAAAAAAAAAAAAAAAAAAAAAAAAAAAAAAAAAGCCTCTGTGGACTAGGGGGAGGGGAGTGACTTGCCTGGATGTCACTTGTCTCAAACACCAGAGCATCTATCTGCTGCCCTATCAGCCTGTGACTCCTGTGGGGTCTCAGAGCATGTCTCACCTGATGCAAATATGGAACTAAGACAATACATCTGCAGGGACAGAGCCATAAAAAGCACAGGCTGAGGTGAGGATAGTGGTCCCCTATCAGAAAACATGGACTTCAGGTGAAGGGCCCACACTGAGAACCATAAGCCAATACGCAAAGTGCAAGGTGCCGCAGGCTATGTATGAATGTAGGTAGGCCACCTCCCAGGGTTACTACGGTGCTGGGCAGACCCTAAGATAGAAAGCAGGCCTTTCTATCTCTAGCAGGTCACAGCCTAAGACACGCATGTCCTCAAGCGGCACTTGCATTAAGGCCAGTTGACCACAGGCTGACTGCTCCTCCCAAATGTCCCTCTGGGCTTCTATGAGGCTCTGCCACAGCCACAAGTGTCTTCTCCTTTCACTCACCTGGTCCCACAGAAAGCAGGCTATCTGTGGGAGGGGAGGCTGGGAAGTCTCCCTCTGCAGATTCTTCCTCCTGTGTAACTGATAGAGTGGTGGTGCTTGCTGGAATCCCTGTGAGAGGGAGAATCAGATGAGGCCATTCCTGATACAAGCATCACAGGAGATAAGACCATTTCCCCAGCAGGCCCTGACATGGAAGGGCCTTCCAGGAAGAAGAGATCTTTAGGCTTCCATCGGGAGGGCTTCTGAGATAGGAACAGAGCTATGAGGCCACATCCCCAACCCCTTGTAGGCCCAGGCTTACAAATGTGCCTCCATATGTCACCATCATCAGCCTCAAAGTAACAGAAGGCTTGGGAAGGCCCCAGGTCAGAGCCCCAGGTCTGCGATGGGCAGGAACACCACTCTCCCACCCGAGGTCCTACCCCACAAATTCCATGCACACAGCTTGAGCTTATGCACTGGCTGGGAGAAAGAAAACACAGAGAAGGAAAGTCAAGTCCTATGGGGGAATGCAGAGGAACTACTAGGAGGAGACAAGGATTTGGAGTGAGGCCAGCACCAAGAAGGAAGACTAGAGGAGAAGTGAGCACGGTGAGTACATGAGGCTCAGTGCCCTGAGTCAGTCTCAGAAAAGGACCAGACTGTAAACAGAAGCAGACACAGAATCCTGGATGAGTGAAGACAGACGAGTTCTCAACAGGTTTTCAGAGCTTGAGAAACTGCAGCATGCCAACCTATCACTGTGGTGGAAATGCTCTCTGTATGCTGTAAATAAAGGACTGGTTTGGCCTATGTAGAGCACCGTAGAAGTGGGTGGAAGATCAGAGCTCAGGCAGGTAGGAGAAGGGCAGAGTTAGTCAGTCGCCATCCGACCCCCGAAGAGGTACAGGTGAGCCACGGGCTGAGCCACGTGGTGGGAAGATTAATGGAAATGGGTTGAATTAAGATGAAAGAGCTAGCTTGTAATGTGCTTAAGACATGGGCCAAACAGTATAAACTATGTAAGTGTCTGATTCATTTCTTTGGGGGACAAAAGCCGCCGCGGACCAGGTTACAAAACCTCTGGGCCCAAACGGGCCCAGGAAAACTTACTACAACATACCACCACCCTGGAGTAGGACACAGACCACCATGTTGGCATGGCCACTGTAAAAGCTCCAGCAGGTCTCATTCACACTCCTCCCCTCTCTCCAGCCAGAGGGTATGTTCAGGTCTCCACAGTGCTATTCTGACCTCTGAGCACTGAAGAAACTAAACCTACCTCTTCATAATTCATCTTAGAGGCCCACCTCCAAAGAACCTATGCAACACAATTCAATATTTGGCTTGTTTCCTATGTGGGGGATACTGGTGTTGCTGTCCAGCTGTCTTCACTCACCAGGGTCTGGATCAGATGGAGTAACTCTTGCTTCCTCTTGCTGCTGCTGCTGCTGCTCAGCTATCTGCCTTTCTTTTGGCTTTTCCTGGGTAGGGCTGGCTGGACTTGGGGCACGCTCTGGAATCAAAGGGATTCCTAGAAACACAAACCAATGTCACTGAGAACAATATCAAGGTCTCCTAGGCAGGTGGCCAATGACTCTGGGGACACACAATGTAGAGTCTTAGGATCCTGGGCTTTCAAACTGAAGACAGGATGTGAAGATACAGTAGACATGCCCATTGTCCCCAAAGCTCAATTCATGTGTAAAGCCTCCTTTTTGTTGTTTATTGAGACAGGGCCTCTCTACATAGCCCTGGCTGTCCTGGAACTATGTAGACCATGTCCACCTCAAACTCAAGCGAACCACTTACCTCTGCCTCTCTCTGCTAGGATTCTAGGTATGTAACACCATGCTGAGCTATGTCTAAAGCCTAGGACTTCACCACTAGGACATGCCAGCTACATCAGAAGCTGGCTGCTGACTCATATGGTGGCTGACAATGAGGTGTAATTTCATGGATCTAATGTCCTCTTCTGGACTGTGGGTACTGCCTGCACAAGGTGTGCATACAAACAGGCAGGCAAAACATCCATACACAAAAAGATAAACATAAAAAAAGGAACCTGGCCATTTAAGGCAAGGAAGAAAAATCATGTCCACCAGACATCAGGATGGCTGCTGACCTCCCTCTTCAAGCTACCTTCTGTAGCGCTAGGGAGCCCATTGGCACAGCACAAAAGACACCGAAGACATCATCTTTGCAGCTTTGAATCTCTTAAATGCTCTTTAAATAGATTAATTCATTCACTCATTTATTTAGTGCCTTGGTGTTTTGCCTGTATGTCTGACTGTGTCAGGATGCCAGATGCCCTGGAACTGGAATTACAGACCATGTGGGTACTGAGACTTGAACCCAGGTTTTCTGGAGAGCAGCCAATGCTGTGAAAGCTGTCATCTCTCCAGCCCTCTAAATACTCTTCTGAAACAAGTCCACCTCCACACCTACCCTCTTTAAGCCCCTGGATCCATGCATGTGTTTGCTGTGGCCTGCCTCACAGAACAGTTCCTACCATCCAGGTGTCACTGTGGCTGTTGAATGGAGGCTCTAAAATGAGTATAAGCAGCTTCTCCACACAAAACAAGGAGTGTGATTTTGGTTTTCTTTTCTCTTCCTTTTGTTTTGTTCTGAAGACAGCGTCTCACTATATAGCTCTGGTTGGCCTGGGACTCAATCTGTTAATTCCTAGAGATACACCTCCCTCTGCTTCCTGACTGCTGGGCCACTATGCCCAGCCTTCTTTCCTTCTTAAAAAAAATACTAGAGAAAGGAGGGAGATGGAGAGAGAGACAGAGACAGATTAACAGGAGTATGCAGTCAGAAAGCAATCCTCAGAAGCTGGTTTTCTTTCTCTGTGGGTTCTGGAGATAGAACTTCTATCATCAGATTCACACACATCAAATACCTCTCACCAGTACTGAGCCATCTCAGCCGCCCTTCTGTGTTTGTTTTTTGAGATAGGGTCTCACATGTATCTAGAGTGGTTCTGAACTCACCATGTGGCTGAGAATGACATTAAACTTCTGATCCTCCAGTGTCTATATCCCTAGTGGGATTATAGGCATTACCACTATACCCCGTTTTTCTGTTGCTAGGGATCAAACCAAAACTTCATGTATGCTAGGTAAAACATTCTACCAAGACAGATAAATCCTTCATACTTCCTCTCTCCTCTGTCTTCAGGACCCAAACCAAAACCAAACAAACAAACAACAATGACCAAAAACCCATAACTACTAAGAAAAAGAAATACACCACGAACAAAAAGGTGATGGTTACAGAGCTGATGGAGTCTGTTGTCTGTTATGAGATCAGCCAAAGGTTCCCACCATGGACCCATATATGCAGAGGACAGCTGGGACCAGACAGCATTTGGATAAAAAAATCCACTATCACAGAACAAGGAGGCTCTATCTCTACCTGTGTTTGCTTACCAGTGTGATTTTTTATGAACATGGGGTCCAGAGAACAAAGACATGTGAGAGACACACAAAAGCAACCTAGGCAGGGCCTCTTCATTGTCTTGCCCAGCATTTCTCTTCTACAGGAACTAATAGCCCCAGCTATAGTGTCATGAGAAGTGGATCTGTAACTGACATACTGCTACTGAGTCTCTTTCACATACCAGAGTGCAGTGTAGGACACAAGTGGGTCACATTGTTCACAGACATTATACATGCTACAGTCACTAGGTCCTTATGTTCTTCCATAATAAATGTAAAGGTAGCTGCTTTAGTTAGGTGTGGTGCTCATACTTACAATCCTAGCACTCAGAAGGTTGAGGCAGGAGGATTGCTATGAGATAAAAGCCAGCCTGTACTACATATTAAGTTGCAGGCCAATCTGGGCTATTGTAGGGCACGGTTGGCCCTTGCACAACTTGCTGGAACATTCTAGTGCACCTTCGCCGCTTATGCTAATTAGGCATCCAGTAGTGACCTATCTGATGTGATCCCTGAATATGCTAATGAGGCGTTACTTCGGACCAATCACCAGCTATATGCTAATGGGGCATTACTTTGGACCAATCACCAGCTATATGCTAATGAGGCATTACGTTGGGCACCAATCACGCGCCCCGGCTTCCCTATATAAGCAGGCTGCATTTTAGGCTCGGGTCACCACAGGCTATAGTATGACACTGTCTTAAAAGCAAACAAAGCCAGCAAGATCACTCCAGAGGTAAAAGCCTTTGTTGCCAGGTCTGACAACTGAGTTCTAGCCTTGGACTCACATGATGGCAGGAGAAAACTGACTCAAGTATCTTCCTGACTTACATACGTACACAGGCACATAAATGAATGAACATAACTTTTTAAAAAGCAAACAACAGCAACAAGAAGCCAGTGTGGTGTGTCACATGTCTATAAATGCCAGCACTTGGGAAGTTGAGGCAGGAAGGCCACCAAGGTGTCTACAAAATGAGTTCCAAGCAAGCCTGGCATACAGAATGAGACCCTGTCTCAAAAAACAACACAAGGGGCTGGAGAGATGGCTCAGTGGTTAAGAGCACCGTCTGCTCTTCCAGAGGACCTGGGTTCGATTCCCAGCACCCACATGGCAGCTAACAACTGTCTGTAGTTCCAGGCAAATAAATAAATAAATAAATAAAAAGTTAAAAAAAAACCCCAAAAACCAAAAAACAACAACAACAAAAAAAAAGTAACACAAAATGTCTGTCTCTAAGGGCCAGTGAGATGTTCCTGCAGGTAAAGGCATTTGCTGCCTAGCCTGATGACCTCAGCTCCTCCTGGAGACCCCTATGGTAGTGGAAGGAGAGAACCAGCTCCCAAAAGTTGTCCTCTGGCTCACACATGAGCAATGTGATACACACTGCATCTCTGCACAAACAGATAAGTCAGCTGTGGTAGCTCTGTAATCCCAACACTTGGGCAGAGGAGGCAGGAGCACAAGGGTCAAAGGCCATCTTTTGAAGACATACTGAGCCCAAGGCCAGCCTGAGCTATGTGGAACCTTATCTCAAAAACACAAAACAGCAACAATAAAAAGACATTTGCTTCATTGGCAAATGGTAAAATACAGTTGCTGAAGTCTTGTAGGACCCTTGTAGGAACTATAAACAGAAATGGTGTTTGTCCTACTAACCCATGCAAAGCCCCACAAAACACTGGTTCAGAAGAGTAAAGCTTCTAGGCAGAAAAAGAAGTATGGGAGAATATGATATCCTGACTGTTAAAGAACCATGGGACACTGGGTTTCTGTTATTGTTACCGAGTCCTAAACATTAGATACTTTCTTCCCATAGAATTAAAAGGTACCTAACTGCATGACTGTGAGGAAAAAAGGGGACACAAATTTCTTCTAATTTAACTCTACCCATAAAAGTGGGGGGGGGAGCAAAAATGAAGTGTTGACAGCACTTATATGAAACTCATAACTATAACTCCAGCATCAGGGCATCCAAAACAGTCTTCCAGCTTCTTTCAGTACCAGACATGCATGTGCTATACAGACATACATGCAGGCAAAACACCCATACACATAAATATTAAAAAGTAAATAGTGGGGCTGGAGAGATGGCTCAGCAGTTAAGAGCACCCTCTGCTCTTCCCGGGTTCGATTCCCAGCACCCACATGGCAGCGAACAACTGTCTGTAGTTCCAGTTCCAGGCAAACACCAAGGCAAATAAATAAATAAATAATAAATAAATAAAGTTTTTTTTTTTTTTTTTTTTTTAAAGTAAATAGCTAGGCAGTGGTGTACACACTTTAATCCCAACACCCAGGAGGCAGGTGGATCTCTGAGTTCAAGGCCAGCCTGGTCTATAGAGTGAGTTCCAAGACAGTCAGGACTATACAGAGAGACCCTGTCTCAAAAACCTAAAATAACAAAGAGAGAAATACAAAAGGAATTCTAGGAGATCTAGGGCTGTTACACAGAGAGAAACAGGCAATAGATGCACAAGAATTAGCTGGGCACGGAGGTTGATATGTGTAGTTTTAACACACTTGGGAGGAGGAGGAGGCAAGAGAACTAGTTCAAGGTCACCCTTAGCTACAAAGCAAGTTTGAGACCACTGTCAGCTACATGTCTTAATAAACAAACAACCCACCAGGCATGGTGGCAACAAAGAATTAAATGATGTATGTAAACATCTATGTATATATGCACGTTTGTGGTACTGGGATTGGCCAAGAGGCTTACACACATTAGGTAAAAGCTCTAACATGAAGGTACAGACACAGCCTTATTTTGACTTTTTAAAATGTTTATTCAACTTCTTGAGTCGTCTTTTAAATTTTTTTTTTTTTAAACAACTTTATTTATTTACTTATTTATTTGCCTTGGTGTCTGCCTGGAACTGGAACTACAGACAGTTGTGAGCTGCCATGTGGGTGCTGGGAATCGAACCCGGGTCCTCTGGAAGAGCAGATGGTGCTCTTAACCGCTGAGCCATCTCTCCAGCCCCCGTCTTTTAAATTTTTATTTAATATTTCTTAGTAGTGTAAGAGTGTGTGAGTGCATGCAACCACAACATTCCATGAGAATGACACGCACAGCTGGAAGACAGCTTCCTGGGGATTCGGTCCCTTTTCATCATGGTACTGGGCACTGAACTGAGGGCAGCATACTTTTTTGTTGTTGTTGCTGCTGCTTTTTTTTTTTTTTAAAGACAGGGTTTCTCTGTGTAGTCCTGACTGTCCTGGAACTCACTCTGTAGATCAGGCTGGCCTTGAACTCAGAGATTCTCCTGATCCCATGTGCTGGGATTAAAGGTGTGTTCAATTTTTAATTTTGAGACAAGATCTCACTAAGTTTCCCAGGCTGGCCTTGAACTCATTATGTAGACTAATCAGGCTTTGACCCCAAGTTTCCTGTCCCAGAGAATAGCTTGGATTACAGGCCTGTTATATAGGCCCCATTTTATTTGGGAGAGGGTTTTTGTTTTTTAGTTTTGTCTTTTTGAAACAAGCTCATACAGCGTGTGTTAACTTTAAACATGAACTTCTGATTCTTCCATGGCTATTAGGTCTTTTAAAGATTATAATCCTCTGGCCTCAACACTGAGGTGTAGGGTTATACTTTATTAGGCAAATTATATGGTGCATAAGTTACACCTCAGTAAAACTGTTGAAAACATGAAAGGACTTTATGGGGTTTTGTTTATAGTTAAAAAACATAAACCAAGTACAGTATGTGGACTTTGAGTTATTAAAATTAAGATATAAATTCCTACTGAAAACAGAATATGGAACAGGTATTAAATGATTTTCTGTGGTGGGATGAGAGATGATATTGTGGTTATGTATAGAAAAAGGGAAATGGGTGGCAAAATCTCCATTACTGACTTTTTTTGACACAGGGTTGTCCCCTGTGGCCAGACTTGCCTGGAGCTCATTGAAGGTCAGTGGTGGACATTTGTTGGTCATTACTGTCCTATTCTATTTTGGCTTATGTCTAAATATTTTTATTTATTTATTTTATTGCCAAACATGACAGCACAGGGCTTTAATTTCAGCAGCTGAGAGGCAAAAACAGGCAGATCTCTGTGACTTCAAGACCAGCCTGGTCTACACAATGAATTCCAGGACAGTCAGGGCTAGATAACAGTGAGACCTTGACTTAAAAAAATCGAAAGTAAACAAACATTTTGTATGTGTGTATAAGTGTTTTACCTGCACTTATACATATATATGTGTGCATACATACCACATGCATGCCTCCTGCCCAGAAGAGAGCACCAGATTCCCTAAAACTGAGTTACAGACAACTAACTATAAGCTGCCTTGGGTGCTAGAAATTGAACCCAGGTCCTCTGCAAGAGCAGTGAGTGCTCCTAACCACTGAGCCTCCCTAGCTCTCAGCAGTCAGTAACAGTCCTTTGGAGCCATTGTCAAACATTGGCTATGGAGGAACAGCCCCAGCCAGACTTGTTCCAGAGAAGCACAACAGCAGCAAGAGTCTCCTGGAAATGGCACACACCATGATTGATCATAACTGACCATCAGCCCATTCAGGAGATGGCTATTATATCCTTGATCTGTATTTGCTGCCTCAGACCTCACGACCATCCCTTTTGTGCTGGTGCCTTCTATATAAAGGCAGAATCCTTACAGCTTTAAGAAGCCTCTGCTTACTCATGTTCACAGCAGCCTAGGACAAAGTGCAGTCCATTCTGGGTAAAGGACCTATGCTCCCTTTCTGGCTCCCGGAAAGGCAGTGTGTTGTTCATGGTGCCAATACTTACCAGTGTTTGCTTTCCTTGGGCATGCTGCCTCCTCCTTACTCCCCTTCTCCTGGCTCCTGGGGCCTGCAGGACATGGCTCTTCTCCCCTCTCTATCTGGATGAGGATGTCTGGTTTGGAGATGGCATAATCTGCATACAGAACAGGGAAACATCTGGGTCTGGTTGCCTCAAACAAAGGTAAACACTGCTGGAAACCATCCTTAGGTGGAAGCCCAGGAACTAACTCCCTGCAGCCTTACCCAGGGAGACCAGCGTCTCGTAGTTGTCCCTCATCACGTGCTTGTACAGCTCCTTCTGCCAGTCCTCCAGCTTGTCCCACTCCAACTCAGAGAAATACACAGCCACATCATCAAAGGTCATAGGCACCTGAAACCACAGGGTCACACTTGTTCACCACACATTTACAGACATGGGCCCTTAGGCTCCCTACCTCAGGGACCCCAAAGGCTACCTTGGGGACTTTGCCCTTGCTGCCAGGAGGAAGCCTCAAGATCAAGAAGTTCGGGTTATGCATGAGGTTCTCCACGTTCTCCAGCCGCTGCTGCAGTAGCCCATACTCCTGCAGGAAGGGTCCCAGCACCGCCCACTTGCTCTCCAGCGGGTTGCTGAACTCCATGGCTGTCTTCTCACAGACGGCAGGCTTCTTCTCGGCTGTCTCTGAGCGCCTTTCCAGAGTCAACAAGCGGGTCAGGCAAGAATCCACTTTCTTCTCCAAGGCCTGAAGGGCTGCCAGCACAGTCCACAGTGTAATCTCTGTGGGGTAGAGGTATGAGCTCTTCTCCGCATCTGGCTGGGGTGAAGAAAGGGTAGGAGGTCTCTTATTACACTGCTGTTTGTCCCTCTTAGAAATCTGTTCAAGAGACTAAGATAATCATATAATCAAAACATTTGTATCTTAAACCAGGCATAGTGCTACACACCTACAACCCCAACATTTACAAACTGAGGCAGGGAGATCACCTTGAGTTTAAGGGCAGTCTGAACTAGACAGTTCCCGGCTAGCCTCGACTAGAGTTAATACCAGTCAGGTATAGTATGGTACATGTCTTTTTAATCCCAGCAGGTGGATCTCTGTGAGCTCTGGTCTGGTCTACATGTAGGGAAAAGTGGCCAGCCAAAGAAACCCACCCTGGCTCTGAGACTAGAGCCAGTGAAAGAAACACACTCTGGATCTAAGACCTGAACCAGTGAAATACATTTACCCCCGAACCCAGAACCAAAAAGAAATATGCCTTGGCTCTAAAACCAGCACCAAAGAAACACACTTTGGCCCTGAAACTAAAAGCCAAATCAGGGTTAAAAGAAAGTGAAAAGATGTGACCAGTCCCCACCCTGGAAGTTTCCCTAGAAAGCTCCACCCCCCAGGAAGCCCTGTGTAAGTCCAGAGCCCAAAGCCCTTCCCCCACTGTCCTCTCAGACCCTGGGCTGAGGCAGCCACCCTGGCCTGGACCCTTCCCTCCATGAATGAATTTTAGATGAAGAGCAGCTGGAGGGAGCAAAGCTCCTGCAGCCCTGGGGACCTTCCCCCTGGCTGGGCCGGGTTGTTGGATTCTCGAAACAGAGAGCAGCCTGCAGCTCAGGACAGAAGCAAAGCCTTCCGCCAGCCTCTGGGAGGTCCTCCCTTGGCGGAGCAGAGCTGTTAATACTGGGGAAGCCTTTCCCTGAAGCAGGGCTGTAAGCTGCTACCTGAGCTTACTGTGACCTGCGGTGTTCATTGGTTCCAGAATACCTGAATATGTTTCCATTCAAGCTGTAACACTCAGTATTCATTGGCTCCCGACTGCAAGCATCTCTTTCCATCTGAGCTGCATGGACTGCACAAATACCTACACTACACAGCAAGTTCCAAACCAGTCAGGACTGCACAATATAACACTATCTTTAAAAAACAAACAAAAGCAAACAAGCAAGTAAAAACAAGGCATTTCATCCAATGTTCTTTCAGGTCTACATTTAAAGATTCACCCAACCTGAGATAAAAATATTTAGGAAGAAAAAAATTGTATCTGTCCTGAACATGAACTTTTCTTGTCATTATTTCCTCCATGATGCAACCATTAGCCTTTCGATTGTATTGGAAATCTAGAGATGGTGTACAGTATTTTGAAGTATATGAGTGGGTTATATGTAAACATTACATTATTTTATGTGAGGGACTTGAGCATCCTTTGTTCACTGGGGAAGAGCTGTAGTAACGTGATAGGTAGTGTTGAGATCTATCTTGTTGGCAAGGGTTTTTTTTTTTTTTTTTTGGAAGGGAGTGTATTAGATATTAGCAAGACAGCTGAATAGGAACAGGTGGAATGGTCCGGAAAACATCATCTGGATAGTACAGTAAGAACTTGCAGGCCCACTCCCATTAAGCTCATTTTCTCTTCCTTGCAGTCAGGGGGAACCCAGGAAGACTAAAGGGAAGGAGAGGTTCCCTTCCAAAAGTTTCCAGGAAACTAAGGTTTCAGAAACTGATCTGAGACATACTGGTGATAAATATCACTTAACAGAGAGATTTTTACAAGCAGAAGTTCTTCCAGCGTGTCCATAGTGAACATTACCAAGATACCATTTTAAAACTGCTAAACTTAACCTTCCTAGTGCTGAGACTCTATAATAGAGTTCCTCATGTTGTGCTGACCCCAACCATAAAATTATTCCGTTGCTACTTTTTAACTGTAATTTAGCGACTGCCATGAGTTGTCCATATTTGTTATGCGATTCCAAGGGGTTGAGACCCATATGCTGAAAACCAAGTAATTTTTAAAGAAACAAATGTGAAAGGTCACAAAGTTCAGAAACCCATGCAAACGAGGTTCTGTCAAATTGTTTTCTACTTAAAAGCAGAGTTGCCAGGTATTTTAATGGTGGTCATAGTCTAAGGTGTTGGCCTGAGGCCTATGCTCTACATCCACCTGCCCCTTTGTATCTTCAGAATAAAGCAAGGAAGGGCTCTGGGCTGTGCAATCCGCAGGGTCCTTCGGGGCCTTCAGGGGGAATCAGGACGGAGGGGACGGTCGTGGCCGCCACTCTTTGAACCCAGCCCGCCGACCGCGCCTGGTATCTGGCCGCCGAGCGCTGGCCGGGCTGGGTGGGGGTGCTCCGGGCCTGGCGTGCAGGCGACACCCACGGGCCGGGGCGCTTACCCGGGCGGCGGCCGCTTCAGCCATGGCTGCCGCGTGGTCGCTGGGGTGCGGTGTTCCGCCTAAGGGTTCTGGCGGGCGCCGGCCGCGGTTCTCCGCCACGGGTTAGACCGAAGGCGCGCTGCGGCGAGTCGGTGACCAGCGAGAGGCTCCCGCCTAACCGCTGCCGGCCAACGCCACGGCGCCCCGAGTCACGTGCCCGCCCGCCGTCAAACAGGTTCCGGAAGCGGGGTGGGGGTGCGCGCGCACAGCGCCCCCTGCAGGCGGAAGGAGCGCACCGCGGCAGCCGGGGCCGCCTTCAATCGGTGCACCCCGGCGCCCCCTGCAGGCGGAAGGAGCGCACCGCGGCAGCCGGGGCCGCCTTCAATCGGTGCACCCCGGCGCCCCCTGCAGGCGGAAGGAGCGCACCGCGGCAGCCGGGGCCGCATTCAATCGGTGCACTCCGGTCCTCCCGCGAGCCCTCTAGGTGTGGGTGGGTTCCCTGGAGGAAAACGCAGGAAATTTCCAGACTCCGCGCTCCGACAACACCCTCATCCCAAGGGTTTTCAGATTCCCTGTCCTAGGGCCTGTCACCTAGAGAGTGGAACCCAGAGGGGACGTAAAGGTTTCTGAACCCTCGTTTTGGATATTCAAAGCAAATGGGAATCCTTAAGGGGAAAAACTCGGTTAGAACAAAATGCTTGCCCGGGATTGGGCTGTGCCTCGGTGGTAGAGTTCTTGCCTGGCTTTTGCCAGAACCCGAGGGAGGTATTTCTGAGTATCTTCTTCTCATGCACCTACCTTCGAGGCTCTTAGCCTCTGAGCATTTCCCGCAAAGCCCCTTCTTCCGGCTCTCTGCCATACGGCTGGCAATTGTTTTTTGTATTTTTGGGGTTTGTTTTGGTTTGCGTGTGTTTAAAACATTTTAAAAATAATTAAAAAAAATAGTTCTGAGGCTGTCAAGATGCCTCATTGTGTAAATGCACTTGCAGCCCAAGATGATGCAAATCTGAGTTTAGTTGCTCCAGGGTGAATGTAGAAGGGTAGATCTGACTTCACTCTAACCTACACACACACACAAACACATATGTAAACAAAATTTAAAAAAAAATAATTTCGTGCTGAGCATGATGGTGCACGCCTTTAATCCCAGCACTTGGGAGGCAAAGGCAAGCAGATTTCTGAGTTTGAGGCCAGCCTTGTCTACAGAAGAGTCCCAGGATAGCCAGGGCTCCAAAGAAATCCTGTCATTTTTTTTTTTTTTTTTTTTTGACAGCCAAATCTTTATTGAGGGAATGGTCTGCAGCGGGGATGGGCTGGGGCCCTCACTGCATAGCTTGTTCATTGGCACTGCCTCCAGAATCCCGCGGCTTCATCACATCTGGAAGCTCTGGAGGGCTGGAGAAGGGCTCAATGTGCAGAGCTTCAAAGGCATCATCTGCTCGGAAAGCCAAGCCCACTGTAGCTGGGGCCTGTAGCCGTACTGTCTGGCTAGTGAAGCCACACTCCCCCAGAGTTTTTCTGTCATCAAGGAGTTGGTCATCCTTGTACAGCTCCTGCTCGTCTGGCGGCCGCTTGAGGATGCCTTCCACGATTCTTTTCAGCTCGAACACGGTACCCGACTCCTTGGCGTCCGTGAAGATGGTGGTCTTGTGGTGCCGGATCATGAGAAACACGTCCATCCCAGCGGCTGCTTCTGGCTCGACAGGCCGCGACCCAGAAATCCTGTCTTGATAAAACAAACCCTGTCTTGATAAAACAAACAACTTCATCTTATTCTGGGTGTGTGGCACCTTCCTGTAATCTCAGCATTTGGGAAATCTGGGGCAGGGAGTGAAGGGTCCAGGTCTGTAGTAGCACGGTTTTGGGTAGTAAGAAAAGAAGACTGGGGGAAGGCTGAAATATCAGAGAAAGCACCACAGTTAAGTCTCACCAAACTGTTTTGCAACTTCGTCCGCCTCACTCCTCTGCTGGTCCCTCTGTCAGTTGCTTCTGTTTCTGCCTGGCTTCGAAGCCCTTATATACCCTATCCCATCCAGGATTAAAGGCGTGTAGCCTTGAACTCACAGAAACAGAAGTTCTGTCTCTGGAGTTAGGGGATTAAGGGTGGAGGTCACCACTCCTGGTTTTCCCTGTGCTGGGATTAAAGGTGTGTGACTGACTCAGCTGTTTATCCTTGTACTTAAGGATCAAGGATTTCCTGAGCTGTCTGCCTAGGATTTGACTGTGTGGTGTCTCTGATATCCCAGGATTTATTAAATACCTAACAAATATCCACACAAGTTGGCTTTGATTATATAATGAAAACCTGTCTCAAAAAACTTTTTTTTTTTTTTTCACATGAAAGCTACCAGTCATTCGGGAGTGTACACTATAATAATGTGTTAGTCTAGAAGTCGGCATAAAGGTTCATTATAAGAAACTAGATTTTAAAAGAAAACAAACTACAGCCAATGTGTTATGTTCACTGATGTATCCCAAATGTTAAAACTACCTACATAACAAGTACTCATTTCTTTGCTCTCTAAAGAAATGGATGAGGAAAAATAAGTTTAGTGAGTAAAGGTACATGCTGCTGAGCCAGCCACCTGGAGTCTGATAGGTTATCTTTTCATCACTGTGTGCCATGGCTCATGTGTGTGCATGTAGGCAGATTTTTGTCTCACCAACCAGCTCCCAAATCACTTAATTATAAATTCTCAGCCAAAAGCTTAGGCTTGTTTTTAACTAGCTCTTATAACTTAAATTAACACATTTCTTTTCACCTACATTCTTTTACATGGCTTAGTTACCTTTACTGTGTAATACCCATGCTGCTTCCTCTGCTTCTGGCTGATGCCTCCAACTTCATCTCAGTGTTCTTTCTGCTCCCAAATCCTATCTAGCTATTGGCCATTTAGCTTTTTATTAAACCAATCAAGTGACATATTTTCACAGTGTAAAGGAATATTCTACAATATGCTCATACATACAAATAAGTGTAAAACAGATGAGGGAAGTCTTCTCAAAAGGATTTTAGACACCAAAATACCAAAAGAACAAGAGGCTTATTCAGGACAGGAAGAATAATGTGACTGCAACACAACTGAAGAGACATGGTAAAGAAGGCTGTAGAAGCTTCAACACCAAAGAGTTTGTGTTTGATTGGTAGCTGGAATGCCATGGCAAGACTTTGAAGAAAGCCGTATTTGACAGCTCCAGAAGGCCATATTGTGATAAGGCTAGCTAGGCTGACTAGTGACCATTAGCCTTAACTGTGAATAGGAAGAAGGCATTTGAGCTTAGTTGGGTATTGTGATGTTGCTGCCCTGTGTTACCAGCGACTGAACCAGTACACTTCCCACCTTCTTCTCCATTCCTCCCAGCTTTTCAATGTGACAGTTCAAAGAGGCAAGTAACTTGTGTCATTTAAAACAGTGCACATGGTGCCTGGTATGTCAGCTCACATCCGAAATATCAGCATTTAGGGGACTGAAGGTGGGAGAATTACTGGGCATTCAAACCTAGGCTACCTTACATGTTCAAGAACAGCTAGGTTTTAGAGTGAGCTTTTTTTTTTTTTAAATGTCAGCAACAAGACTGTGACAATCTGGGAACTCAGGGAGGGAATCAACTCCAAGGTATCCTCTGACCTCCACATACACACCACTACATGCATGCACCCATACACATACTATGTTAAATGAAAACAGTTCCTACTGATGGTCACATAATGATGTTAAGATGTTGTTTGTACTCGGGAGGCAAAGGCAGGTGGACCTCTTTAGTTGAATATCAGCCTGCTCTACAAAGTTACAAAGTCAGGACTACATAGAAATCCTGTCTCAAAAAAAAAAAAGTTTTGCATACACACAGACCCATGAAGAGCTTCCCCCAATGTCCTGCTTACTCTGTAGACACCTACCTGTTTTGATTCAATTCATCATTCAGTTTTGATTCAGACATCTCTATGTCCTTTTCCTGTTCTTGTTTGTTGACTAAAATTATGTCATAAACCCCAAGTTATTCATTTTGTTTTTAATGAAGATTCAGTTTTTGTCTTTTGGATATACATTTCCAATAAAGAATATTGTCAAGTATTAACATCACAAGTGATGAGTTAACTCTAGAGTTAATTCAGGTGGAGATGCAGACATTTTGTTTTTTGGATTAAAACTCTATTATACACTAAGACAAACTTGATGCTGTCATGCAAAGCCAAGGTGGATCTGAGGTGTTACTGACCTTTCTCCAATGTGGGGGAGGTCCTTCTGTTAAGTTCAAAGTCCTACCCTAGCTCAAGTGGGGCCGGAGGGAACCTTGCCTCTGGCAGCCACTCCCACCTTCAAAAACCTCCCTGGGTAAGCAGGGATCTCTTTGTGACCTGGCCTTTAAAAAAAATAAGTCCTATAGGCTGGGTGAGGGTGGCTCACACCTTTAATCCCAGCACTCTGGAGCACCAGCAGGTGGATCTCTGTGAGTTCCAGGCCAGCTTGGCCTGCAGAGCGAGTTCCAGGGCAGCCAAGGTTATTTACACAGTGAAACCTTGTCCTAAAACAAACAAAAAATCCTATTGTTTTTCTCATGGATTTTTTTTTCATAAGTTTTGTAATCTTGAAACTATCCAAGCTTCACTTCTTAAGCTCTCAGGACTTTAATGGAAATTTAAACTGAAGGTGTTGTTTGTGGACATTCTCCTCAGTGCCTGCTTAACCATCGTGAAGAAGACTTACCGTGCTCTCTGAGAAAATGATTCTGACCATTACAGCTACAGCATCTCTTGGGGTCTGAAGCCTGACTCTCTGCTGATCTTTTCTCCCTGGCTTTTCCTTAGTCTCTTCTCAACCCCTGCTGTCCTGTGTAGGAATCTGGTAGAATAAAGTATGCTTTCCGCTTTGTCCCTATCCCTTGCAACATATGAATTTTAAGTGTTATTATTGCAATTAAAGTGCTATATGCTGAACATTAAAAAAATGTTGATTAGCATGGTGGTACTTGAGAAATGGTGATGGGAAGGAAGTTCAGGAGTTTAAGAGTAGCTTCAGCTTTACAGCAAGTTCAAGGCCAATTTAGGACATCTGAAACCCCACTTCATCAAACCAAAAATAGTAATTTTTTAAAATGTAAATTCTGCCAGGCAGTGTTAGCACAAGCTTTTAATTCCAGGACTTGGGAGACAAAGGCAGGCAGATCTCTGACTTGGAAGCCAGCCTGATCTACAAAGAGGGTACCAGGATACCCAGGGCTACACTATCTTGAAAAACAAAAACAAACAAAATGTTTCAACCCAGATGTCTACAGGAGTCTAAGACTGTACTACCTCCAAGTTCCTAGCAAGTGCTGAAACCAGACTTCTGGGAACAGAGAAACAGAATCTAACCTTGACATTAAGGTCCATAACTGCAGAAGCAACAGTACTCCCCACCCCCAACCTGTCTAGTGTGTGAGCTCTGAGGCAAGATGTCATAGGTTCACGCTAGGCTTTCTGGTGAGGAATCTCTCCTCCATTTGACTCCAGGTGACAATTCTTAATAAACAGAAAAAATCCAATGTGATTTTTCTTTAAATACAAGTAACAAGATTTATTCCAGACAGCTGTAAATCATCCAAGGATACATTCACGTATGACCAAGGAACCCACTCTCACCTCCCTCCCCTAATGACTGTGGGGCAGGTACTCAACTCCTGAGACAAGCATCTGTGCTTTTTCTCCTTCACCTCAGGACAGACATTGGAAAGTCGGTCTAACCTGAACCACCTCAAGTGATGCCTGGTGTAAAAGGATCAAGCTCAGTCTTCAGTACTCTGCCCCACACAGAGCTCTAGAAACACAACAAAACTCCCGGGGGCAGGGAGGGGAGTGTACGTGGAAACTCTGAACTCCCAGAACTGAACTCTCAGCTTCTTCAAACAAGTCTTTACTGGGTCCCAGCAGGCTTCCCCTTGGCCCACCTGAGTTTCTCAAACTAGCCCATCTGAGCGCACTCAGCAACCCACGGAGGGGACCCAGCAGTGTCTCGGCTCCCCAGCCTATGGTAAGTGTGGGTGGGCTAAAAGAGCCCGTAAACTGTTCCCTCCTGGAGGGCAGGCTCAGTTCCCATGTTAGGAACAACTTCTACGACTCTTGAAATTTATAAAACAAGTTTTGAGCTATATTAGAAAACAAAGAAGCAAACAAACAAAAAACCAGGAATCTAACTCCAAAAAGGGATCTTCAGAACAACCTAAGCAGTTCATTTAAATTATTTATACTAGTTATTAACAAGGAGGCTACAAAAGCAAGCGACATGGAGAGTGAGACTTCCGGAACTCTCCACATACCTCTGTGGCCCCATTAACCTGGGAAGGCCTGTGAAGTGCTGGGATGGGCCCTGGAACTGGCACCGACCGACCGAGCGGTTCCTCTGGTTGACAGTACACCAGAAAGGAGAAAACCAGGGACCTGAAGGGCTAAAGAAACACTAAACCCAGTGGCAGGGCCAAGATGGCAGGGGCTGGGGCCAGAGATCTTATCCTGTGTCTTGGACTAGCCTTTGTGCTAAGCCAAGGGGCAAAGCAGAAACAATCTCCTCAGGAAGAAGTCAGCCTGACTTTGTAGTGTCTCTGCGGGGGACTCATGCCACCCCTCTCTACCCCCGGACAGTGAGGGGCTGGCAACCTTAAAGCAAGCCATTGGGCATTCCGTGCTCTGGAGCCTGCCCACCCCGCTCCCGCTGGTGAATTTTCTGGTGCTGCAGGAGGTGCTGCTTCTGGACAAAGCTCTTCTCACACTCAGGGCAGCTGTAGGGCCGCTCACCAGTGTGGATGCGCTGGTGCCGCACCAGGTCAGATGGGTGGCTGAAACTCTTGCCACAGTACCCACAGATGAGAGAACTCCGACTTTTCCTCCACGGGATGTGGCCAGGCAGAGCAACTAAGCTGTTGGGTGAGAATCTCTCTTGGAAGTGTGGGCTGGTGCTGGAGCCCTCCTGCTGGTGGCAGCGCTGGTGGGTCACAAGGCTGACCTTGCAGCTGAAGCTCCTGTGACACACATCACATTGATGCAGCTTCGACTTTCTGGACTGTGGTTTCAGCCGTGGCCTGGGCCTAAGGCTCTCCTCCGGTTCTGTGGCTGAGTAAGACTCTCTGCCTGCGTGGCTCTGCATATGTGTAGTCAGCTGATGCTTGTAGCGGAAGCTGATCTGGCATTCAGAACATTTGTATGGGCTGGCGTCCCTTTTCACCTTCAGCCCTGGTCCACACTCCTGACCCAATTGTACCTGCCTGTGAGACTTCTGTTTTCGAGGGCAGTCCAGTTTTCTACCAGGGGCAGGGTCTCTACTGCCCTCAACAGACTCAGGGTTTGAGTCCCCAGGGCCAGATTCCAAGAGGGTAGACTCTCCTGGACTGTTCCAGAACATAGCTTGCTCCGCACCAAAAAAAGCCTGCTGTTCAGCAGCACTGGAAAACATGCTGGGAAGACCTGCAGAGCCCTCCTGCGTGTATAGCACCTCTTGTTTAACCATGGCCCTATCTGCTGCAAGGAAAAAGACCAACAGAAAAATCACACTCCAGCACTTTCAGTAATCTATCTCCACAGCCAAATGCTTGTGGACTTGAGAAGACTCAGGACAAAGCTCCTTCAATTAGGACAATCTAAAGGCGATCTAAACATCTTACTCTTAGTGAACACTGTTGTTACAGTTCTCCAAACCCGTCTATAAACTGGTATTTAAACTATGAACAAAATATATGCTGTAATAAGTAATTCAAGAGTGTTAATAACAAATTTGAAGCTGGGCCTAATAATGCAGGCCTGTAATTTCAGCTATTCGGGAAGATGAGTCAAGGTAACAGATTGCTTAGGCTACAGAGCAAGCTCAAGACCAGTGTGGGCAACTAAGTGAGACTCTTTCTAAAAAGTTGTTGAAGTTTTTAAAGACAGGGTTTCTCTATGTAACAGCTCTGGCTGTCCTGGAACTTGCTCTGTAGACCAGGCTGGCCTAGAACTCCCTAGCTCAAAAATTTAAAAAGATTTTTAAAAAGGGGACTGAAGATAAAAGTTGCAGATGGTGGCCTAGCATGTGCAAAGCCCTGCATTTATAACAGTTTGAAAATCAGACATCCAGGCACAGGAGAGATAACGAAGTGGTTAAGAGTCACGACTGTTCTTGCAGAGGACTTACTTCCAATTCCCAGCACCCATGTGGCAGCTCACAACCAGCTTCAAGAAATCTGATACCTTCTTCACTTCAAGCATGCAGTACATAGACATACAAGCAAAACACCCCTAACACATAAAATAGCAAAATAAAATAAATCACATGCCCAGTTCTGTTCTTCCTGGATATTCTGCTCAAATGCCTTTTCATATTTCTTTCTCCCTTGACCCTATGACTCGTTGTCCAGCCTCCATTGCTTACTCTGACCACAGGCTATTATATAAATTACTTATAGGGCATGAAAAAACATGCTACACAATCTGCATCACTCCAAAGATTGGTAGGAGCTAGGAAACATCTCTAACAGTTCTAATGAAAATATGGTGGCTCACAACTGTAATTATACTCAGGAGGTAGAATCAGAAGGATGGTGAGTTCAAAGCTAATGTGAGTTACATAGTGAGTCCAGGTTACTGTGGACTACATAGCAAGATTTGTCTCAAAAACAAGCAGAGGCCTGGTGAGATGGCCCACTGAACAAGAGCACCTGTGTGCAACACCCACAGCAGGTGGCTCACAATCTCCTTTAACTCCAGCTCTAGGAGATCCAACCCCTTCTTTCGCCCTCCATGGATATCAGTCACATATGCATACATAGAAACAAGAATAAAATAAACCTTTAAAAACAAACAAACAGGGGCTGGAGAGATGGCTCAGCAGTTAAGGGCACTGACTGTTCTTCCAGAGGTCCTGAGTTCGATTGCCAGCACCCACATGGCAGCTAACAACTGTCTGTAATTCCAAGATCTGATACCCTTACACAGTTATACATGCAGGCAAAACACCAATTCACATAAAATAAAAATAAATATTTTTTAAAAAAACAAACAAACAATAGAGGAGGTGGTAGCTTCCACGACCAGGGAGGCAGATGCAGGCAGATATCTGAGGTTAAGGCTAGCCTGATCTACATAGGAGTTCCAGGACAGCCAGGGCTACATAGAGAAACCCTGTCTGGAAAAACATAAAATAAAATAAACAAAACAACAACAACAAGAAAACCAAACAGCAGTCCACAATCTGCACATGCCAGATGAGATTGTTGATACTATTTGGCAGTTCAGCTATGGGAAAGCTCCCTATAATCTGTAGAAATCTGCAGGGTATGGATGGAGGAGAAGACAGAAGAACATTCTAGAACTACTCACCCAGGTGGGTACCTCCTTCCACCAAGTCACCCACCATTTCTGCACCCAATTCTGCTTCTTCTTCTGGCTGGCCAAGGACCTCTGGGTTGGAAAAGATAGTGTTGAGTTCAAGATAGTAAAAATTTACAACACGCTGATCAGATGCCTCTGAACAAATGACCAATGCCAGGAACCTATACTAATAGTTAAAAAGACAACAGAGACAATGTTACTGTCACTTTTCCCTAGGCATTTCTAGCCAGGACATCACTGTTTCTAACAACTGAGTAATACTCCACTGTGTAAATGTACCACATTTTCTTTATCCATTCTTCGGTTGTTTCCAGTTTGGGCTATTATGAATAACACTGCTATGGACATAGTTGAGCAAGTGTCCTTGTGGTATGAGGGAGCACCCTTGGGTATATGCCCAAGAGTAGTATACCTGGGTCTTGAGGTAGATCAATTCCCAATTTTCTTTCTTTCTTTTAATTATTTATTATGTGTGCAGTGTTCTGCCTACATATATTCCTGCATACCAGAAGAGGGTGTCAGATCTCATTATAGATGGTTGTGAGCCACCATATGGTTGCTGGGAACTGAACTCAGGACTTCTGGAAAAACTGCTGGTGTTCTTAACCTCTGAGCCATCTTGCCAGCCCCAATTCCCAATTTTCTAAGAAACCACCATATTGACTTCCACAGTGGCTAAGTTTGCACTCCCACCTCAACAGAGAAGTGTTCTCCTTGCTCCACATCCCTGCCACCATGAGTTGGCCCTAATTTCTGCTGCTCCTTCATTAAGGCCACGAGGCCCAGGTGCCAGTGTCTACATAGCACCACCACTTCTGCCCATACTGCTCACATTTTGCCAAGGATTCATCCTTCTGGCCTCATAGGTGAGGCCATGCCAGGTAAGGCAGGCTCTATGACACAGGAAAACAGCCTCAAGAGAATATATAACCCATCTGGGATAACATGGTCACCTCTTTGACACATTCTGACTTTCCTCACCCTCATTCTGGTCTAGCCAGTGGCCTCCTTGGTATTTCCCGAAAGACTCACATTTTAAAAGAATTTAGCTATTAAGAAAAAAATACGTTTGTTGTATACAATGTATTACTAATATTTTACATAAAATACTTCCACTGACTGTACGCCCAGTCTACCAAACAAACATGGAGACCACAATGGCTGGTGATTATTCTGGCTAATTAATTGCTAAGAAAAAGGGTGCTGCATATCTCAAGTTACAAGATTCCTTTAAAACATTTTATTATTTATGAATATGTACATAATATGTAAGAGTGCCATAGTGCACATGTGAAGCCCAAAAGGCAATTTGCTGTGGAATATTACTTTAACTATGTAAAGGTGGGTTACATTTTTTTAAGGCTGTATTTAACTATGTAAAGATATGTTGCTGTTTCACCTTGCCTGCCTATGGCATCTGATTGGACTAATAGAAAGCTGAAAGGCCAATAGCTAGACAACAGAGGAACAGGCAGGACTGGTGGGCAGAGAGAGTAAGTAGGAGGAGGAATCCAGGCTCGAGAGAACGAGAGAGAGAGAGGCGGCACAGAGGAAGCAGGGAGAGCAGGCCGGGCAGAGGGAAGGAGGTCACAGAGCCCTGCAGCAAACACAGATCAAACAACAAGACCACACAGACAAATGAACAGAGCCAGTGGGACAAGCATAAGGGAAGCATTCATAACTGATACCAAGTCTTCCTTAGGTCATCATTTGGGGGCTGGCTGGTGACCCAAGGAAGCCTGCTACAACAACTTCAAGGAGTCAGCTGTCTCCTTCCACCACGGGATTGTACAGCAAGCTCTTCTATCCCCTGAGCCGTGTCATCAAACAATCTTAAGTATTAAAAACAGCACATTAGCTGGGCATGGTGGCACATTAGGTCCCAGCACTCAGGAGACAGAGGACAAGCAATATTCCTTGAGCTCTGTGAGTTCAAGGCCAACCTGATCTCCATGAGTTTCAGAACAGCCAGGGCTACATAGATTTTTGTCTCAAAAAACTAAAGAAACTAAACAAAAGCATATTATACATGTAGAGGTTCAAAGAGACTAGCCTCCTAGGCTCACGAATTTGAAAATATTTGCCTGCCACCAGGTGGTGGAGCTGCTTGAGAAAAGTTAGGGGTGTGGCCTTGCTAGAGGGGAACTGCTTGAGAAAAGTTAGGGGTGTGGCCTTGCTAGAGGGGAACTACTTGAGAAAAGTTAGGGGTGTGGCCTTGCAGAGGGCAAGTCAGTGGGGTGGGCTTCAAGGGTTCAGAAAGAGTGAAGCCAATCTGAGTTGATTTCCTCTGCATCTTGCTTGAGGTTCAAGATAGGAGCTCCCAGGGCTGTTCCAGCTACTTGCTACCTCTGCTTGGCCATCAAGGACTCTAACCCTCCAGAACCAAAGCCCCACATAATTTTTTCTATGAAGTGCCTTAGTCAGTGTCTTATACAGCAACAGAAAACTAACTAATATTTCATAGCTGTATTAAGTACCCATGTTAAATTTCAGCAATAAAATCACCATAAATAGTTTCAAGAAGTGATTATGTTATCACAGAGAAGAACTAAAGGCTCATCCTTGAAACTTTTCAAGTGTCTGCAGGTGAGAGGCCCTGGAGACTCCCCCTTCCTCCCGGCAGAGTGCCCAGTGCAGTCAGGAGGGCTCTGGGACAATCGGGGAGAAAGTGGCTGCCACTCACTCAGAGAGACGAGGGTCTCATAGTTGCTCTCCATAACATTCCTGTAGAGCTCCTTCTGCCAGTCCTCCAGGTTCTCCCACTCCTGCTCCGAGAAACAGACCCCATCATTCTCCAGGGACGCCGACACCTACAATTGGAAGCCACAGGAAGTGAGCACCAATACAAGCCAGCAATTTAACATTGTGACTAATCAGGGGCTGAGCTCCCCTTCTTTCCTAACTTTTAAACTTAAATTCTACCTTGGGGGCCTCCCCATTGCTGCCAGGGGGCAGCCGCAGGACCCAGAAGTTCCGGTTGCGCAGCAAGTTCTCCAGGTTCTCCAGGCGGCGCTGAAGCAGCCCGTACTCCTGCAGGAGGGTCCCCAGCACCGCCCACTTGCCCTCCAGCTGGTTGCTGAACTCCACAGCTGTCTTCTCAAAATCAGCCAGCTTCTTCTCAGCTGTTCCCGCACGTCCCTCAAGGCTCTGTAATCTGGCAGCCTGGGAATCCATCTTCTTCTCCACAGCCTGAATAGCGGCCACCACTGTCCAAAGTGAGATTTCTGTGGTCTGAAAATACGGGTTTTTCTCTGTTGTTTGTGAAGGTGGTGTGGTGGAAACTAAAGGTGTGGAACGCCGTTTCCTCCTGTGCTGTGGGATTGAGGATACGAGGCCAGTGAGACAGAGTCGCTTCCAAATATCAAATAAAAAAAGCAAGTCCAAGTTTAGAACTCACAGCTAACTTCCTTAAAACAAACAATCCAAACATACTTTTTTATTCTGATATTGTACTGTTTATGTCAACTTGACCCAAACTACAGTCACTGGAGAGGAGGGAGTCACACCTGAGAAAATGACTCCCTAAGATCAGGTGGCAGGCAAGCCTGTGGGTGTTTTCTTAATTAGTGATTGATGGGGAAGGGCCCAGCCCACTGTGGGTGAGACCACCTCTGGGCAGGTAACCCTGGGTTTTCTAAGACGGCAGCTGAGCAAGCCTTGAAGAGGCAGCTGAGCAAGCCCTGAAGAGCAAGCAGTAAGTCCCATTCCTCTGTGGCTTCTGCCTCCAGGTTCCTACCCTGCCTTCCTTCGCTGATGAACAAGGATACGGAAGCCAAACCAAATAAGGCCTTTCCTCACCAATGTGCTTTTTGGTCGAAGGGTTTTATCACAGCAACAGAAATGTGGGGCTGGGTATGCAGCTCTGGTGGTATCTTGCTCATTTAGGATGTAGCAAGATTGGGGGGGGGAAGGGAGGGAGAAAGAGAGAAAGGAAGAAAAGGCTACATGTGTATTTTATAATGATTTTGGAAAATATTAAAAACAGACAAAATACAGTTAAGCTTTTCCCCCTTCAAGTTCTCCTCTGACCTCTCACTCATGTGCACATGTAACCATGCACACAAACACACGAAGCATATAGACCAATATAAGAATAAATTTTAAAGCCATTACTGGGCTGTTGAGGTTGCTCAGCAGGTTAAAGGGCAAGCCTGAGGACCTACAGGTTTGATCTTTGGGATCAACATGGCAGAAGCGGAGGACTGGAGAACTGACTCCAGCAGGCTGGCATCTGACAACCACAGGAGTAAAACGGCATGTTCCCACCCACAGACACACACTACACGAGGAAGAGATAAAAACAGGGCCAGCTATGTTGGCACAGGCCTTTAATCACAGCACAGGTGGATGTGTTCAAAGTCTATCCTGGTCTACATAGTGAATGCCTGGCCAGCCAGAGCTACACAGTAAGACATGCTCACAAAAATAAATAAATGAATGAGTGAATGAATAAATAACCTGAATCAAGTTTCTCTGTCAGTCTGTTTCTGCCATCTTTTTTTCTCTTCTATGGGTTAATTTTTCTGTTACTTTACCAATACTCTGATCGTATTAACTCTAGCTGCACAGTAATTATTGGTACAAACTAAGACAAAGCCCATCTCCTTATTTTTGTAGTAGTACCTCGGCTTCTTTTGACCCACTGGTTTTTTACAAACATGAAGGGTTTCACAAAAGTATCTTCAGAGACTGTTTGGAAATGCATCAAACTCCACAGGTAAATTTGAGAAATAACATTTTTGGTATATTTTGATCTGTGCATAGAGCATGCTATTGCATTTGAAGGAATTGTAAAGCATGTTCAGTATTTTAACATATTCTAGTTTTCAGTTCCAGACAACTCTTGCTAAGTATCAACCAATCCCAATGACTTAAAGACAACATCTACTTTGCTCACAAATCTGAAATCAAAGCACAGAAAGCCTCATGTCTATGTTCCACTCTGTGTCTGGGGCAGACAAAGGCAAGCACTTATGTAAAGAGTCCCAAATGGCCTCAGAGGGTGGATGGACTCCAACTACTCAACAGCCCCAACAAACTCTAAGTCCACATCTAACACCAACCCAGACTTGTGTGAACATACTTCCGTTTCTGACAGGTGTCTTTTTGTTTTCTTTTTTCTTTGTATTTTTTATTTTATGAATGTTTGGCCTTCATGTACATATGAGCACCATATATGTGCCTGGTATCAATGAGGACCAGAAGAGGACATCAGATCTTCTGGAACTGGAGTTACAGATGGTTTTGAACCACCATAGAGGTGCTGGGAATTGAACCCGGGACCTCTGTAAGAGTAACAAATGCTCTAAACCATAGAGCCACCCTTGCAGGCCCTCTCTCCCTTCTTTCTTTATCTATACTGTACCATTATACAGAAATATCACATGCTGGTTGAAAATGGATAAAATAGTAAGGCAGTGGTGGGGTGTGTCTTTTTTTTTTTTTTTTTAAACTTTATTTATTTATTTATTTATTATTTATTTATTTGCCTTGGTGTTTGCCTGGAACTGGAACTACAGACAGTTGTTAGCTGCCATGTGGGTGCTGGGAATCGAACCCGGGTCCTCTGGAAGAGCAGATGGTGCTCTTAACCGCTGAGCCATCTCTCCAGCCCCGTGGGGTGTGTCTTTAATCCCAGCACTTGGGAGACAGAGGCAGGTGGATCTCTGTAATGAAGGGGCTAAATTCACCCACTTTTACTACCGACTCTAGGTTCCAGTTCTCCGAGAAGGGCAAACAGGTGTCTTTTCCAACAAAGGGCCATTATCTACAAGGCCCGTACAGTGAGGGTAGAGGGAGAGAACAAACACAGAGGGCCTAAGTCAACCTCACAGTAACTCAAGGGCAAACCTAGCAGCCCCCTTCCTAGTCACATCCAAGCCTGTGCACGTGTTAAAAAAAATAAGACTAAATCTCAACCAATTAGAAATAGACCAATGTAACAGCTGCTTGCTTAACCAATTATATAGTTCACATAATGGTCCTCCTAGCTATGCTTAAAAGGAACTTGCATGCTCCTCTCAGCTTGTTGCCATTTTGTTCAGGTGAACAACCCCATATGCATGCTGGAATAATAAGCTATGAGTCTGGAGTCTTCCCTCAGCGTTTTTCTGGGGCCCTACAGTAAGTTTGGGGCCAGCCTGGTCTACAAAGCTACTTCCAGGACAGCCAGGGCTACTCAAAGAAATCCTGTATTGAATAATAGACAAGTAAATAAAAATAATAAATATTAACAATGGTTTCTAAACATACACCTTTCCCCAGTTCTCTACCGCATTCCAACTTTTTGGGAAGGTTTTTCTGAGACAAGGTCTTTCTATACAGCTCTGGCTGGCCTAGAACACCTAATACAGAAAATAGTCAGGCCCAGATTTCCTAGAGATCCACCTGCTTCTGCCTCCTAAGTGCTGGGATTAAAGACATGAACCATCATGATCAGCTAAACTAAAATAATTTAAAACTCATTGTCAGCCATACTAGCTACATTTCAAGCCTTGACAGTTCCACATAACTAGACTACAGCGGTGAACAGAACACCTCCATGTTCTGCAAGGCCTGCTGGATGAGCAACATCCTTACTACTTTTTTCTTCTAGGTAAAATACTAGATCATATTTGAATATTCTAAATGATAAATTTTGTCTGTCAATTTTAAAACATATCAGAAGCTATATAATTAGCCTCAAACTAGTTTAAAGATGTCATTTCAAGATGGAAAATTTAATCCTTTCCCATTATTAGTGCAGGAGTATTTTCAATCTCTGACAATGATACACTTGTAAGCCAAGTTTCCTTTAATTAGTATTATTCTGACAAATTGTTCTCATATCCTTTTATATTAACCATTTGTATAAACTCACCTTTTGGAGTTTTCCAAAATGAAGATTCATTTTTTTTCCCCATCATAATCTTTGCCTTTTAATCCAACTATATTGTGATAACTTTTTAGTCTTTTAGAGATTACAAAAAGTATATTTACAAAGACTACTGACTTCTGAATTATAATCTCTTCTTCCTAACTTTTATATCAATGTTGTTGTGTAGTTTAATTATTTGTCATTAACTCCTCAACCAGTTACTGTCTTGTTCAGCCAGGTTTTTAATTCTAGCCCTTGGGAGGCAGAGCCAAGGGAATATCTGTGAGTTCAAGGTCAACCTGGTCTACATCTCAAGTTTCTAGACAGCTACCTACATTGTGTAACCCTGACTCATGCCCTCAAGTCCCAGTCCCCTCTTTAGTCTCTTTTTTTTTCAAACACAATTGCTCCATGATGCTCTCAAAGTTGGCTTTACAAATCTGTCCATATTTTAAGAGTTCACACTTTCTTTTCTTTCTTTTTTTTTTTTTAACTTTATTTATTTATTTGCCTTGGTGTTTGCCTGGAACTGGAACTACAGACAGTTGTGAGCTGCCATGTGGTTGCTGGGAATCGAACTCAGGTCTTTTGGAAGAGAAGCCAGTGCTCTTAACTGCTGAGCCATCTCTCCAGCCCCGAGTTCACACTTTCTACATATGGGTTATAGGTATTTATTATTCTGTTTTAAAATTATCATACAAAGTAATGGGCATATGTTTTACTATATATTTCAAATACCACTTACATAGGGTTTTTTCTCTTCAGTATTTTTTATTAGTAGTTATTATCAGGACATGAATTTGGCTTACCAGTATAGAATCCACACCTGAGGAGATGTGTGAGAATATAAATAAGTTCAAGAACAGTTTAAATAAACTTTACAACATCAAAACTGTAAGTTCAAGATTAGCTTGAAATTTTGGTGGACCTTTATTGCTTTGTCTCAATGAGGTCTGTTGGTGATGCACAGCTAACAGTGGATCACCCAGAAAAGGAGTCTGCTGGTCCATCCACCTCATATTAGCATTAATCTAGTCTAGAGGAAACCACTTTTGACTGCATCTGTGTCTTAGGGAACTCAGATACAGAAACGCTACAAACATCAGTGCCCTGCTTTCCCAGTTTAGTGTTAAATCCTTGAAAATAAACCCTGATAAATCTTTCAGTTCGTTCCTAATTAGCTCTAATCTATTTCCTAGAAAAGCCATAGTCAATTCCAGTTAAGGCAATGTTTTCAACATAAATTTTCTTAGACCTCTTTTTTCTCTCTCACAAAAAAAAAAAAAAAGGTATCTCAGGGTCCCCAAAGTGTTTCTGAACCCAAAAAGCTGCAGTAAAACTCAATTCAAAAGTGTGCAAGGCTGATCCTACTAAGAGTCTGGAGATGAGACAGCCAAGGGGTCTGGATGGGGTTTGTCTTCTTTGCCAGTTAAAGAATTAAAAGGCAAGAAAGATCTCAAACTCCTCAGGTGGCATCAGAGAAATCTCAAACATCACTGACAGAATCCGCAGCTGAAGGAAAGTGTTTACTGGGGATGAGGAAACAAGTATCAGAGAAAAGGGACCTTCTGTAAGGCAGAAGAGGCACTCAGATGTTACTGGATTTTTCTTTTAAGCCTTTTAAGAGTTTTCCTCCTGTAATTTAGGGTTGTTCCGTTTCAAGGTGGTTGACTGGCCCAGAACTGCTGTACATGTCCCGAACAGGCCTTGAGCTTGAGCCAGGTCCGGCTTGCTGGTGGGAGACTAAAGCCTATAGAGCCTTTGCTGCCAGTTTTGTCTCAAGTCGGAAGGGTGAGGAAGATGTCCATCTTGGAAATTTGCCACCTTTATTACCATCCATGGCCCCTCTCCCTGTTTGACTAGCACGGGGTCTAACTCCTAGTCTCCAACTAGCAAGCACTCGGGTTGCAAAGGCAGGAGTTCGGATTTAGCTAGTCCCAGGCAGTCAAGACTGCAAGTCAAAACCTTATTTTGAAAGACTAAAAAGAAAATCAGGCAAGAAAACGCCTTATGTCTGTACTCGCGGCACTTGGGAGTCAGAGGCAGGAGTGTAAGCCATTCTCAGATAGGCTAGGCTGTGCCTCAAAACACAACCGCCACCAATCAAAACCGAGCATAATGGTTCACACCTGCAATCCTAGCACTAAGGAGACAGCAGGGAAGACTGTCACCAGCTCGAGGCCAACCTGTACTACAGAGTGAGGTCCTGTCTCAACAACAAAAAGCCAGTTAAATTCCCCTATCCGACCCTGTTCCTAAGTTAGCCGTCACTGTATAAGCCGACCTAGTATAAGAAGACTGAAGTCAGATAACAATTTCTTAGAAATCTCCTTAACAATGGACCCAGCATTCTCACGTCAAGATAAGGAGACAAAGGCCTAGAGAGGTGAGCTGCTGAGATAGTCCTCAAATCAATTTTCAGTGTCTTTACATTCCCAGAATAGAGACAGCTGGAAGAGGAGAAAAGCAGATAACAGTGTGCACCTACAGCTCTGTAAATACACCTATCCCCAAGGAAAGGAGGCCCTGCCTGGCTTCAACCTGTAGCTGCAAACTGAGTACAGACATCTACGGCAGAACATGGCACCCGGACCAAAGCACACCGGTCAGGGAGAAGTCTTAAGTCCTGGGGTGCCCTGACGCTGGGCTACGACCGGAACCCAGGGTTTTAACCCGCGCCATCACTCCAACTCAGAAAACGAGTCCCTAGCTGGCACGAAGCAGGAAAATACGTGGGCACAATCACAAACAATTCAACAAGCTTGGCAGAAGTTTCTACGAGAAGATGCAGAGAGCCGAGCTCAGAGCCCGACGCAGAAGCAGCTGGAAGGCGAGCGGGTGGAGCCGGGGGTGGTCAAGAGGAAGGTCGGCATCCGCCGGCGCCAACGGCCGCGGAGGAAACCGAGCGGGCGACCGACCTCCGGCAAGCTCCGCCCCGGGCAGGGCGCTGTCTGCCCAGCGGCCACAGAGCTCTGCCGGCGGGCCTTACCCGAGCAGGCGTCGACTCCGCCATGGTCGCAGTCGCCCCCCAACACCGGCTGGCGGGACTATGCGCGGGCCGTGTGCCACTCCGCCAAACGCCGGGACTTCGGGAAGCCGCCGCCACCGCCGTGTTGATACAAGGTGCATTCTGGGAACGCCCCCCCTCCCCGAGCCAAGAAGAGCTGCAGCCGCTCCTCCCGCCGCGCGGTATTTCCATTGCGCCACCATGCGCCGGGAAGGTGAACAGCAGCTTGGAACTCCAGTCACTAAGTGTGGGGTGTAAGCGCAAGAGCTCAAAAAATCAAGTTTTTGTTTTGGTTTGTTTTGGTTTTTTTTAAAGGTAAACTCTGCATACCTCGAAATGCTTTAAGAGATTCAAATATGTGTAAGTTAAAACAGAAGGCACGGAGTTGGGGATTTAGCTCAGTGGAAGAGCGTTTGCCTAGCAAGCCCAAGACCCTGGGTTCGGCCGTCAGCTCCAGAAAAAAAAAAAAAAAAAAAAAAAAAAAAAAAAAAAAAAAAAAAAAAAAAAAAAAAAAAAA
>PVIH01009016.1:0-50469 GCA_004025045.1 Sigmodon hispidus | reverse complement strand
GATCCCAGTACGTTCTATACATGAATGTAATTGTCAAAAATAAAAATAAATTTTTAAATGAATGAACTCACACTCTTCTCTGAGGGAAGAACACAGCCTAAACTGAAGAGAAGGTGAGTTCTCAAAGGCAAGTGATTTTTTATTCCAAACACTGGTTACTTGGCTTTTTAGAAATTAGAAACGCAGGTTCAAATGTCAGTGGATTGGGATTTGGGACCCAGGTCAATCCACTGTAGACTAGTAATTATGGTAATCAGATGCATTGCAGATTTCAAGGTAGCCTTAATCCCAAATAATTAGCCTAGTCCTCATGACATGGTGGGTGAGAAAGACAATATGTTGTGCATTCTGGCTTCGAAACATTACCACTGGCACCTTTAACCCCAGCACTCAGAAGTTTGGGTCCACCTAAGCTATATAGTGAGATTTAGGCAAGCCAGAAATATCAAAAGAGACATTGACTCCAAACAATCCCCACAAACCAATGCTAACACCACCAATCATACTTGCTTCATTTCCACCACATTGTCCCACAGATAATGAATGAGAATGATATGAGTTTCCATTTTCAACAATAGGCATGAATAGCTTCCTCTGAAAATTAATCTACTCTCACTAGACTGGCTCCTTCGGGTTCAGGGCTAGGATCAGATTTTACAAGTGATCTCTTGAGGGACACGAGCCCACTTGAGCACGTGGATCTGGCAGGACTTGCCCTTTCCGATTCCTTTTGCTTTGATAAAAACCTTTAGACGGCATTCCTGGAACTAACCCCCAAGGTCCTTTCCTGTGTGTGGCCACTCCCTCCTCCTGAGCAGAGTAGTGAAGTCCAGCAATCAAAGGCCCCTTTTGGCTAACCCAATTAACATACCCCAATAAAATTAAGCACCTCATCCTAACATGAAGGTTCCCCTTGAACCTTTATACACCGCCATTTTCTTATGTGCCACATCAAGTTCCTCTCTATCCAGAGTCAGTCCTTCATCTTCTGCCCAGATCCTCCTGCCCCTCCCCTTGTTCCCTTCTCCCCCACCTGTCACGTGTCTTTGCGTCTTATTCCCTACTCCCTGTCCCTCTGGAGCAAATAAATCTCCTTTGTGCTTCGAACTTGGGTCTTGAGTCTCCTGAGCTGATACTTTTCCTTTCAGTCCGTGTCTACAGTGACTCCAGTTGACATCTTCCATTCCGGTACTTAATCTGATGACCTGCATCTGTTCTCAGCATCTGTTTTAACAAGCACTTGAAGCCTACATTTATGTGTTTTTTAAAAAGCAGTGACTCATTTAGGCTCACAAGGCAAGTCCCAGTGTCTCTGCCTTCATTTTATATCCATGGCCTTTGTTTGGAGCATTCCTATTTGCCTCACCGTGTTAATCATTCGAGGGGTGTGGCTGCTTGACCCATCTCACTCCCTCTCAGCTGAAGGCACAGACATGTAGTCACTTGGAATCCCAGGAAGAGTAGAATGTTGAAGGATGAATCACCTCTCCGATAAGGGCAGTTATCCATAGGTGTGAAGCTGCACCCTGCATCTTGTAGGAGCCAATCTCAAACAACTCAATGGCAGCAATAAGGACTTCTGATCACTTTGCAGAACTGGGACATGGATGAACTAGACCATATATTGACCAGGACTACTTAATTATGCATGTTCCCGCTTAATTATGCATGCCTTCTTGTCCTTTGTTTCAATTCTATATAAGCCAAAACACCTATTTAGTATCCCAAGGACAGATTTGAGATCTCTGGACCTCTAATTCTCTTCTCTTTGCTTTTCATCTTATTTCTCAAAAATCTATCTATCTATCTATTTATTTATTTATTTATCTCCCCCACCCCCAACCCGTGTGTGTGTGTGTGTGTGTGTGTGTGTGTGTGTGTGTGTGTGTGTTGCATTCCTTTAACCTCAACACTTGGGAGGCAGAGGCAGACAGGTGGATCTCTGTGAGTTCTAGACCAGCCATAGCTACATAGTGAAACCCAGTCTCAAAAATTTTGATTAATTTTTTTTAAGAACACGAGGGCTGGAGAGCTATGTGATTGAGTTCCCAGCACCTACCTGGTGCTCACAACCAACTATAATGCCAGTTCTAGAGGATCTGACACCCCCTGTGGCCTCCAAGGACTTCTACATACATGCAGTACATCTATACTCATGCAAGCACACAAATATACACATTAAAATAAATAAACATTTAGATGGTGTGGCTTATGCTGTCTCTGTATTTGTTACCTTTACCTTCCCACTGAGATGTAAAGCAGTTCATGTGAAGTGGTTGTGGAAGCTGTGTGCCTGCTATAGCGCGAGCACTCAGTAGCCAATTTTCTGGCTTCTTCTTTGCTTCTGTATTTGCAAGAGCGAAGCCGTGTACTGATAAGAACTCACCAAGAACAATGTCACTTTGTTGAGTCTCTCTCAGAAACTACGTTTTCCCTTTCCAGCTGACACTCAGATATTGACACATGCCTCTAGAAACAGTTTTTCAGTGTGGCTTCCAGTTACTACAAGCGGTGCTGCTGGTATTAGAGGTATGTACACTGTAGGATTTGCATCTTCCTGCTTCTACACAGAGTCAAGAGTGACTTTGACATTACCCATTAACAGAAAAATTTTTTGCAACACAAATACTGATTTTATCTTTTAAAGAATAGTTTATTGACTACACTGGGGAGGGCAGCACCTGAGCAGTAGCTGTGATAACTTACAGCCATGAATAACACTTTGGTGGTGGTGGTGGAGGTGGTGCCCTGAACCCCTAATCCTCCTGCCTCTGCCCCCTGAGGGGTGGGATTACAGGTATGTACCATAAGATAATGAAATTTTAAATTTAAAATGGTGCTTTTAAGATATTTCTAGCCCCTAAATTTTCTATTTTGTGTATGGTTTATAACATAATATATATAGCATATATATTAGCATATGTATGTAGGTATACCTATGCCTTTTTAATGTTAGACAGCATCTCTCTATATAGCCCTGGCCATCCTGTAGACCTGGCTGGCCTTGAACTCACAGAGATCCACCTGTTTCTGCCACCTGAGTGCTGGGATTAAAGCCATGCACTACCACTGCCCAGCCTACATTTTTTTTTTTAATTCAAGAAATCTTACTGACCTAATCCTACTCCATTGAGACCTGTTCTGTTCAGTCACCCCTGCTAGACTTCATAGGATGAGGACCATGGTTTTCCAGGTCAGTAAAAATACTAGATGGACCATAGCTTGGCTCAAGATGCCTCCATTGCTGTGTGTGTGCTGAAGAGCCCCAGTTACATCATCAGCCAGGTATGCTTCTCTTTCCCTGGCACAGAACTTCCCTTCTGTAGGAAAGACTGTAGGGTAAAAGGGCAATCAAAGAAACACTCTGACCCTGAAACCAGAGCCAGTGAAAGAAACACACTCCCACCCTGAAACCTACCAGAGCCTAAAGCTTAAAAGGGGCCAGTGAAAGATACACACTTTGACCCCAGAACCAGAGCTAAAGAAACACATTCTGCTCCTGACCAACTCAGCATGAAACAAACTAACTTCTGAGCACGAAATTCAGCCATCTTTAAGCTTATCCAAGCTCAGGGATTGAAATCCTACCAGTTCCCACTCTTGAAATTCTTTACTCCTGAAAAACTCTGCCCCCACAAAGCCTATGTAAGCCCCCTTGCCTGTTCAGTTGGGAGTGGTCTTTTTTTACCTGGGCAGGGGCAGCACTCTCCTGGATTCCATTTTCCCAGTAAATCTCTTGAATGAGTTTTGGGTAAAGACCTTCTTTTGCTGAAGTGGAGCATCTCTGATGGGAAACTCCCTTAGTGGAGTGGAATGTAGAACTAACAACTTTCACCAAAGCAGGAGCCAACTGCTACAATTCTGCAGGGGTTTCCCCTTTAGCAGAGTGAAGCAGAGAAGTAACTTTCTCAGAGAATAGAAGCAATGGACATCTCTGATGGGAAACTGTCTTAGCAAAGTGGAGCAGAGCTGAGCAGGATTGCTATATTCCTCAGGGATTAGGAGCACTGGCTGTTCCTCCAGAGGTCCTGAGTTCAATTCCCAGAAACCACATGGTGGCTCACAACCATCTCTAGTGGGACCTGATGCCCTCTGGAACATCAGAACACCCCACTGACGGTCAGGATACGTTCTTTTCAAAGCTGTGGGTATAGCCTGGCTTCAGACAGTCAGGATATTTCCCTTTACAACTATAGATATAGCCTGGCTCCCCCACAGTCAGGATTCCTTTTCTTTCAGAGCTGTAACAACTGCAGAGGCTCCTCTCAAGTTTTGCTTGCTTGTTTTTATTTTCCCCTTTTATTCCAAGACTAGAAATTGACATAAGGGTAATAATTCACATATTTAAAAAGTACCCCCCCCCATGAACTTTATCCTAGCTTTTTTTCTCTCTTTGTGTTTTACTGTTTTGAGACAAGATTTCTCCGTGTTGTCCTAGCTGTTCTGGAACTCACTCTGTAGACCAGGCTAGCCTGCTCAAACTCACAGATCCACCTGCCTCTGCTCCCAAGTGCTGGGAATAAAGGCATGTGCCACCACTGCCACCCTCTTTTTTTTTTTAAGATTTATTTAAAAGATTTATTTATGTATGCATTATGAGTTCTCTATCTGCATGTATGACTTTATGCCAGAAGAGGGTATCAGATCCCACTAGAGATGGTTGTGAGCCACCATGTGGTTTCTGGAAATTGAACTCAGGACCTCTGGAGGAACAGCCACTGCTCCTAATCCCTGAGCCATTTCTCCCCCCCTAAATACTTCTTTCTAATTGTGATCAACAGAAGCTGGCTGACCAACCAAGAATGAGAAACTTCTGGAAAGAACCTGGAATTATTCACAGATTCAGAAGTGCAGTTGAACCAACCCAGGATACAGAGAACATTGCTTCTGATTAAAGAAAGAAATCCATGGGTGACTGAGAAAAGGGCTATTTATTAAAGGATTCTGTGAGGAAGCAACTCACTTATATAGAATAAGGCAAATTCAGTAGCAGAGTCCCTGGAAGGCTGTGGACCAATCCAACACTGCTTCATGCCACCTGACCCCAAGGCCATAGGTTGAAGGATTACCCACTACATCTGATCTCTACTCCCTTCTTTGTGTTGGGTCTCTCTTCCAAATCAGCTTACTGCAAAAAATGAGAAGTGGGACTCTTTCTAACCCTGGAGAGGAAGAACTTTAACTGTCTAGCTTGTGCCACAAACCCACCCTGCCTGGGGGCTGGAGAGATGGCTCAGAGGTTAAGAGCACTGACTGTTGTTCTTCCAGAGGTCCTGAGTTCAAGTCCCAGCAACCACATGGTGGCTCACAAACCCATCCTGCCTCATTGCCTGTTGCCTGGAGGCTAGGATGGTATGATGGGGCCTAGTTGGTCAGGTGCTTGCCCTTCAAACACTGACCTGGTTAGAGATGCCACCTAGGAAGATGGCAATAGTGACTTGCCCTGGTGGCAAAGGTCTGTAATCCCAGCTACCGAGGAGGCTAATAGAGGAGAATCCTAAATTCAAGGCCACCCTAAGCCAGGTGAGGCTTGCCAGTCAGTGCTGCAGAATGAGTTCCCTGGGCCATATAGTGACACTGTATCTCAAAACAAATGAAAAGAGAATGGCAATAGGGGCTGGAGAGACGGCTCAGGGGTTAAGAGCACTGAGTTCACTTCCCAGCAACCACATGGTGGCTCACAACCATCTCTAGTGGGATCTGACGCCCTCTTCTGCATAAAGTCGTACATGCAGATAGAGAGCTCATAATACATACACAAATCTTTTAAAAAATGTTGAAAACTTATTTTTTTTTTAAAAAAAAAATAACATTTAGACTGATTTAAAAAAGTCTTATGGGGCACTATAGAGATGATTCAGCAATTAAGAGCAGTGGCTCCTCTCGAAGAGGACTGGCACAGTCGCCGGATTGCTCACAACAGTCATTCTAGTTCCAGGGACCTGCTCTGTTCTGGCTTCTGTGGACTGCAGACACATGTGGTACAGAGACATACATGCAGGGGAAACACCTATACGTACATGTTTAAAATTAAGGACTATAGGAGGCTGAGCTGAAGTAAACAAACATTTACCCCCTCTATAGAGTACAGACAACAAATCAAAGTAGGGTTCCAGCTTGGGGACCAATGGATTTATTGAACATATTTACAGAGCCCTAAGACAGCCACACCACTGGAAAGCCACACTCCAGCATGGACAGTTTCCTTATAGCTGCATAGATGGTGTCTCCTAGAAGTTAATCTGCACTCTTATGTGTTCTAGCCCCTCCTGAGAACTCAGGCCATATGCACTTAGAGGAGAATTGCATTCAAATGGCTAGGAGCTGCAGGGGAGCTGCAGGGGAGCTGCAGGGGAGCTGCAGGGGTGTCACCCTACTCTCTTCCATGAGGGAACGGCATCTATAAGGGAATGTCAGTGGTCAACTGGCTTCTTATAAGTAGTCACAGCTGTTCTGATGAAGATGTTGGCTGTTACACTTGGAAGGAGGTACTCTACAACCATCAGACACCTTTTCTCAAATGTCGTAAAGCAAGTATTACATGAAGCTGGGCACGGTGGTCTGTATGTGCTGAAATCTCAGTAGTAATTGGGGTGAGGTGTTGAGGCAAGTTTTTTTTCCCCGTTTTGAGACAGCATCTTGCTATCTAGCCTAGCACAGACTAAGTCTCAGTCATCCTTCTGCCTCAGCTCCCTCAGTACTAGAATACATGCCCACATCACCATTCCTGGCTTAAAGCAAGATAGTGAGTTGGACATCCACTTGGGCCTCACACTCCACCTTTAAAAAAGTCTTGTAGTCTTCTGTGACTGAGGCAGATGTAAGGGTTCAGAAGGCACTCAGCCCATCCTTGTGCTTTTCTTGGGCACAGTTTCTAGGATATTTCTAAAAAGCTCTGCTCAAGATCAGGATACAGCCTGCAGTGACAGGGCACTGCTCATCAGGGAGGTAGAGCTGGCAGAGCTGGAGTTTGAGAGAACAGGACCTCTTAAGAGCATGGATGCAAATAAATGGGGGTATGGTCCCGTCACATTGAGGGTACAGGCCTGTCTTGGCAGGAGGGAAATGTGAGCAGTGAAGGATGCACCAGTGAGAGCGTTGCCAGAAAAGTGAGCTGTTTGGGTTGTTTTCATAGGTGCAGTGCAGACACAGAAATGCTACTTTAAAAGCAGGCCTGGAGGTTGGGGAGATGGTTCAGTGGGTAAAGGCACTCAGCAGGCAAGCTTGGTGACCTGACTCTTTCTTCCATGGAACCCAGGTAACTGGGAGGTGAAAACTGATTCCACAGGGTTGTCCTCTGACCCCCACAGTGTACAATGGAACACTTTTCAAATATAATAAATTAGAAAAAAACAGGCCTGGACACACACACACACACACACACACACACACACACACATACACACATGACCCCAGGACTTGGTAGAAGCAAGCCATCCTCAGTTATGTGGTGAGTTTGCAACAAGACCTTGTGTTGGGAGCAAACAAACACCTCCAATAAAAAACAAACTGTAACCAAGAGATCTGGTAAAAAATAAAATAAATCAGGTTCACGTATTTCATGTAAAACATGCAGCTGCTCAGCTGGGCATGCTATCAGCCTGCCTTTAACACTGGGAGGCAGAAGGATCAGGTCTCTTGAGTTTAGGACCACCCTGGTATACATAGTGAGTTCCAGGCCAACTGAGGCTATATGGTTAGATCCTAACTTGAAAAAGAGCAAAAACAGACATTTCCTATGTACCCTCGCAATAATTTCTGACACCTGATACAGAATGTGACATGAAGAACAAAGTGCCATTTCTACAAAGTTAATTAATTGATTAAATTAGGAAGTATTTTCTAGATCTCATAACTTGGATGCTTCCTCATGGTGGAAACAGATATGACAAGACTGTGTTTTGCTATAGCTTCCAGGGTAGCTGGGCCTACAGCTGAGGCCACTGTGCAGCTGAGGCCACCGTGCAGCTGAGGCCACCATACCCTGCTAGTTTTTTTCTGCATATCCCCTTTTACATTTTTATTTTGAATATATTAATACAAAGTCTTCAAAATCCCATTTGATGGTTTGTAAGAAATGATACAGTTCCTCTGAAAGAGCAACTAATATTTTGTTTAACCAGCTTTGTATTGGCCATTTGAATTGTGGGAAAAGAGGCCACAGGAAATGGCTTGGAAGACAGAAGGCAAACAAAGATGGAACAAAATTGTAGCATAAAAAAATTAAGATCTGGGGATTTCCCAAGTATATCCTAGAGAGAAGGGTTTAGGAAGCCTCGAATAGAAAGAGAGCTGCCTCTTGTGAGATGGAGGATACAGATGAAGGAAGATCAGGACAGAGGGCTCTGAGATATTTCTAGTGATGAGAACGGTTCAGAATCTCCTAAGCACAGAGACAGGAGCTGGGCATAGGAGCATACACCTTTAATATCAGTGCTTGGGAGGTGGTGGCAAGGGGACCTCTGCGAGTTTGAGGCTAACCTGGTCTTCATAGTGAGTTCTAGAATGGCCAGAGCTACATATTGAGACCTGTCACAAGTCAAAAAACAAAACAAAACAAAACAAAACAAAAAAACCCACAAACAAACAAAAAACCTGGGATGGCTGATGGGTTAGGTATAATTTCAGATCATTTGCTATGCACTGTCTCTGACTTATAAAGTATAAAAGTCTACTGCACTCAAGTGTCTTATGGGAAAAATCAATGCACAGCCATAGGGGAGGCCTACTGTTTGCCCTGTAGGGTTCTTTTATAACACCAAAGGCCAATGAGCTGTTATGGTGAAATTACAGACCAAGGTCCATTATTTAGAACAGCAGTGCCACCCCCCACTTTTCCCTTCATCCCACCATGTTCAATACCCAGGGATCATATCTCAAAAAGACAATTATGACACTAGAATCCTTGAGCATAAGATAGTGTTGTTTGGAGCTCAGTTGATGTGTTTGCCTAGCACACAGGTTCACACTAGTGACATCTAAAACACGTGTGGGGGCACATGCCTGTAATCCCAGCACTCAGGAGGCAGAGGCAAGAGGATCAGGCAGGAAAGGTTAGCCTTGGCTACATAGGAAGCTGCAGGTCACTCTGAACTAAATGAGACCAGATCAGAAAGAAAGGAAGGAGGGGGAGGAAGGAAGGAGGGAAGGGAAGGCTTGGAGGCAATGTAGTAGAAGAGTGCTTACCTAACATCGAGGAAGCCCTGGGTTCAAAATCCAGCATCACCAATCCCACCAAAAAACGGGGAGGGGGGGAAGGGCACTTGCTGTGTTGGTATAAGCATGAGGAGCTGTGTGGTGATATATTGTGTAGGGCCCTGCATGACCTTTCCCTGAACTTTGAGCCATGAGGCAAAGCCTGTGGTTGTTGGTTGTACATTCTGTGCTTAACACTCAGTTCCAGTAAGTTTCTGGTTTCCTGGGGGTTAGATCAGGTGAGTTTAGGTTAGAATAGGAAAATTTAAGTTAGAACAGGTGAGTTTAAATTCTTTACCTCAAGTCAGTAATTTTCCAGCCACCTGGAGAATTGCCACCCTGTTCTGCCCTGGGTATTTGGGTCTGACACCTGGTCTCAATAGATGGCATTTTCCTTGCACGCTCTGCTCCAGGTATATAAGTCTGACCTGGAGTCTCAATACACGGCATTCTCATTGCAGGAATGAGCCAGGTGTCGCAGGCATTACAGGTGGAGGCCCCAGCATGATTGGAGTTCATGTTAGCAAGCTAGTAGGTAGAGTTTTGTCCTGGCATTTAGCTATCTCCTCTCCCCTTCTGCTCAATCTTGAGAGAAAGAAACCATTTATCCAGGTAAGGACTAACTGAAATTTGTTACCAACACTTGGCTAGCACATATGTGCCCTTCGGTTCAATTCCTAGTTCAATAACAACAACAGAAGCTCACCTGCCCTCCCTGTCTGCCTCCTCTTCATTTCTGCTTTATTTTGGGAGGCTTGTGTCTTCAGTCTCCAGGCCCGAGCCTGACTTGCTGATGACCCCTGTAGCACGAGTGTTACAATATTGTATATTTAATAAAATTAATCTGCAATATCAGAGGACAGAGACATCTCTTCAGCCTTTTTGTTTGTTTGTTTTTGTTGTTTTAAGACAGGGTTTTCTGTGTAACAATTCTGGCTGTCCTGGAACTTGCTTTGTAGACTAGCCTGGCCTCGAACTCAGAGATTCTCCTGCCTCTGCCTCTCAAGTGCTGGGACTAAAAGCTATACCATCACTGCCTGGCTGTTAGAACTCACAGAAATCTGGATCTGGATTTGAGTGATGGGATTAAAGGCATGGGTCACCACTGTCTGACCTTTATGGCTTGGCTGTGGGTGATTCTGTTCTCTGCTACTCCAGACTAATTTTTATTAAATATACAATATATCCCCACAGACCTGAATTTAACTCCTCAGCACTACATAAAAAATCAAGTACACCTGTAGCCCCAGTGTGCTGGGAGGGGGTGGGGGTGGGGCACAGACACAGAAGGAACACTAGGGTTGGCACCAGGTCCAATGACAGAGCCTGTCTCCCTCTGCTCATTACATGAAAGCATCTGTACCCAAAATGAATGTATTTGCTCAGAAATAGAAAAATTCACTTACAATTTAAAAGAACGTTTACCTGTACTTTTGTCATTTTTCAGTGGTCTCTGGCTTATCCACCTTCTCAGAACTCTTACCTGATCCCTCCTGACCTCCTTTACAGTCATGCCTGTTCTGTTTCTAACAAGTTCTACAGAGATACAGCTTCATGGGTCCCAGGCTAGCCGATGGTCGTTTATGGGGCAGTAGGTCTTCCATATACTACACCTCATCATCTAACTGTATATCCTACAAGTTGGTACCTCTCTGCTCTCCCCCGGACCTCCTCCTTGCCTTATAATCCCTGTCTCCCGCCCCTTTCCTTTTGCTCCATGTAGCTGATGCATCAAGCCTGACTTCTCCAGGAAGTTGCCCCTGCTGCTTCTGACAATCTCAGCTCAACACTTCTTACACAGAGCAGCTGTCAACAAGCTCTACTACCTGGATTTCATATGGGCAGTTTCCTAATTCCAGTCACATGTAAAGCATCCCCCAACACAGTGTCTATCCTGACTGACACAGGCTAAGACATTAAAATAGGTAACTCAGTAAATGATAAGCAAAGGCCAATACACTGAAAGTCAGTGCCTTTGTTCAGTTTTGAAAGTATGCTGATTGTCTCAGGGGCTGGGGCACTCATGGTGGAGCTGAAGGTAGCAGTGCAGTGAACCCACTGGAATATGATCCAGGAGCCCACAGGTGGGCACTGTGGGCACTGCTGCTCACTGTATATGACTTCCCTAGAGCAGTGTTCTCCAGCCTCTATCACGCCATTGTGGCAAAGCCTCAGGGAGATCAAACATGCGTTCCCCACTTCTATCTTCATGAGGCCTCATGGTTTCATTCCCACAAATGTCTTCTGTTACATTTCAAGCTTGACAAGAATTGGGGCTAACACATAGTCACTAAAGGTTGAATAAAGATCAAGGCCCATCTATCTTCACTCTTATTCTCTAAACACTTTTTTCCTATAGAATGACACAGTTCTCAAAATGTTAAGGGACCAGGTCAAGCTTGGTGGCACATGCCTTTAATTCCAGCACTCAAGAGACAGAGGCATACAAATCTCTGAGAGTTCCAGGTCAGCCTGGTCTACATAGCAAGTTCTAGGCCAGGTAGGGCTGGATAGTAAGACACTGTCTGAAAGAAATAGAGTTCCACAGGGTGCAACGCCTTTACTCCCCGCAGTTGGGAGTCAGAGGCAGATAGATCTCTGTATTTGAGGCCAACTTGGTCTACAGAGTGAGTTCCAGGAGAGCCAAGGCTACACAAAGAAACCCTGTCTCGAAAAACAAAAACAAGGGAAAAAAAAAAAAAAAAAAAGCTAAAAAGAGCTAAGGGACTCAGGCCCTGACCAGTATCACAGCAGTTCTCTGGAGAGTAGACATGAGCATCACCACCATGAAGCAGAGCTGCTGAAGTAGCCTACAGGAGACCTTGGTCCACAGTCACAATAAAATAAGAATAGCCATAGGGTCTATGGTGATGGCAGTGAGGCTGTTAATGTCCCTTGTGGAAGAAGGGAGCTCAGTAAAGGATCCAGTCAGCACTCCCCTCACCTCAGTTCTATGTAATCTTGGTCACGCTAATGTGTATAGAGGTAGACACTGACAGACTCCAGTGCTGCCACTCGCCTGGTTCCACTGCATGGAATCCATCATCTTTGGTCTGTTGGAGTGAATATTACTTCTATGGCTCCCCCGGCCCCCTCCTTGTCTCTCCGTACTTTTGAGCAGCAGCCTTTGCAAGGCTCTGTACCTAAGAGTGTATGGTGGCGGTGCAGAGGAAGGCTGCAATCCGGAAGTTAGCTGTCTGGACAGTGAACACAGGTTCAAAAAGGCCTGGAAGCAGCTCTGAGCACTGGGTATTTTAATTTTCTGGTGTCTCCCCCTCCCACTTTTAATTATTTGAGGCTTTAAGCAGACAGATAGATACACACAGACACACCTCCCCCTGGGCTGGAGAAATGGGTTCTTGCTATTCTTGCAGAAGACTGATTCAGTTCCTAGCACCCACAGTCAGGAAGGGGTCATGCTGGCATAAGCCATTCAGAGTCAGTGGAGGGCAGGAGGAGCAACCTAACAGGGCTCCAGAGCCTTGGCTAGTGACAGCTCCATCACCTCTTTGGGAATCAGCTTCTCGGGAGTCAAATAAACTAAACTCTATGTGTTAAATGTTTTAAACTTATGTCTCAGTAGCTATTACCCCTCCTCCACACACTTCCAGCAGTCAAAAATATTTGGATCTTACTTTCCATGATTTAGATTATGAATTATTGTCTTCATATTCTTTTGAAATATATATGTTGTCCCCTCCCAAACAATCCCTGAACTGGAGGATTCCTCCTGTTCTACCAGAACTCCACTGGACCCTCCCTTCCACTGATCTCAAGATGACTTGTTTTCCTAAGATCAACCTCCTTCAAAGAACGGGATGAAGAAATCCCGGCTTATTGGGTTGCAGTTCACTGGGGTCTGCTGTAGGATGCCGTGATGGAGGACCTTCCAGCTTTGGGAACATGCAGTCTGCAGTCTGGATACCTTTTATTTAATTTCAAGAATTCCCTTTGCACGGCAAAAAGGGGTCTGAGGAAAGCAGAGCAGCGCAATGGGTAAGAAGACAGAAGCAGAGCGCTCACAAAGGTGGTGCCATGAAATGCTGGCCACCCACCCACCACACTCCCAAGCTAGGAGAGAAACAGGATCCACAAGAGGAGCAGGGAAGCCATTTTTGACACAAACAAGGGTCCTGGGGCATGCCACCCCACCCCAGTGCCTGGCCATGCAAGATGCTGAAATGGAGACTGGCCCAGCAGGCTGTGGTGCTGGGAGCCATGGAGTGATGCACCAACATGAAAGGGAGTCCTTTGGGCGCTTCCCAAGGCGCCTGCAGGGTCAGAGCATAGTAGGTCTGTGTCCATGTCCATGAGCACAGTCAGTTAACAGATAGCACCAACTGGGATGCCCAGGGCAGGAGAGCTCAGGCTCTAGCACCCACTTGCCCAGCCCTCTTGGGCAGAGTCTCATTACTTGGTTACTCTGGCAGCTGGTCTTTCCTCACCCTATGCCCTGGGAAACTGGAGTAAATCAGGGTGAGGTCTGACCCAGGGCACCAGCTGCCTCTGGAAGGCCTGGCCTTAACTGTGCAGTGAAAAGCTGCTGCTGCACCTGACTGAATGATCAGAATTGGGAAAGACAGGCTGGGGGAACCAGGATACAAGGGCCCAGGCCCAAGGAAGAGCCTTCCCAAGAACAAGCCTAGACATCTTACAGCCAATCGGTTCCCCATTCCCAGTAACCCCAGGAATTGGCCCCTGTTGCTTCTGAGAGGATTTGGGAAATCCAGGGAGGGAGGGGAGAGGAGAGGCCGGGAAGGCCAGGTGAGAGCGAGCGGTCTGAGACCGACAGAGGTAGGCAGTGTGTGCGGTGGGGACACAGCACTGGGCCGGAGCCCCGGTGCGGCGAGGCCACACTGTTCTCATGTGGTCTACCAAACAACCATCTCACCGGTCTCTCACTTTCCTTAGCTAGCACGTCAGGATACCCTACCCCACCTATCTCGAAGGGATAAGCTAAGGGTGTAAATAGATAACGGAGGATAGAAAACACTTTTTAAAAAAGTATAAAGCGCCGTTAGGGCGCGAGGCAGTGTTGTCTTGAGAATATTACCCTTAGCGCACCCCTCAGCTTCCCATTGCTTCTTCTCCTTCTTTTGCAGGGCGTCCCCTCACCTTAAGATGGATCACATTTCCTTATTTCAGAAGGGTTTGAGACGCCCTGATCACTTTCCCTGATCAGAATCTGTGACCTCTGCGGCCAGTGGGCACACTACAAAGTCCGAGGCGTGTCCCAATGATTCCTGCTGCCTTGCTATCCCTCTGGAACCTTCCCTGGCTACTGGGTCCACCCTATGAGATGAGCTAAACTGTCGACGGAGGTTGGCCAGTACTGGGGTACCCCGGTCCACCCCTTGGAATACCCTGTCTGGAGTGCAATTCCTGTGCCGATTTCCAGCAGGAGGTGAAGAGAGGGCGGGGACGTGTGCTGAGAAGAGTGGGGCGGGAGGGTTGGTCCTCAGGAACCCTGGCCAGCCCCAACTCCAGTCCTGTCCTCCCCGCCCCCAGCCCAACCCTAGTCTCGCTCTGGCGGCACCTGGAGCGGCCGTGGGGCCCCCAGGCCCGGGCCATTGTGCACACGCAGGTGGTCCTTGAGTGACTCCTTGTAGCGGAAGCTCTTGCCACACTCGCCACAAGTGTAGGGCCGCTCGCCCGTGTGGATGCGCTGGTGCTTTAGCAGGTTCTGCTTTCGGATGAAGCTCTTGCCGCAGAGCGCACACTGGAAGGGCCTCTCGCCCGTGTGCAGCCGCTGGTGGTTCTGCAGATGCTCCTTCCGGCTATAGGTCTTCTCGCACTCGGAGCATTTGTAGGGCCGCTCACCGCGGTGTGTCATCTGATGGCGGATGAGGCCAGAGTGGCAGTTGAAGCTCTTCTCGCACTCAGCACACTCATAGGGTCGTTCCTTAGTGTGACTACGGTGGTGGATGATGAGGCTCTTGCGCACACCAAAGGTTTTGCCGCACTCCAGGCAAGAGTAGGGTTTGCTGCGCGCGCCGTGAGCCAGGAGGCTCCGCCGCAGGCCGCCCGGGCAACAGCTGCCGCAGCCATTGCCCGTACCTGCACCTGCACCGGTACTGCTGCCGCTACCCGCACTAGTGCCCCCGCCGCTGCTGTTGCCGCCACCGCCGCCACCTCCCCCGCTGCCTTCCCCGCCAGGCTGAGTCTCGCCTCCCGTACTGCGCTCCCCCGGAAGCGCAGGGAAACCATCCTCCAGCAGGCTGCGGCTCCCAGGTCCCGCAGGGTTCTCTGGCACTGCCAAGGCGGGCAGGCTCTGCTGGTGAGGCTGGGGTTGGGGCTGTGCTGAAGCTGAGGGTGGGTTCTTCACCAGCAGCAGGCTGTCACCTGGAGATGGGGAGAGAGATGTAAGTGGCATGCTGATGGTGGTCTTCCTCAGGATCCCACAGTGTCCCAGAGTGGGGAAGGATCCTCTGAGCCTCAGTTTCTCTAATAAGGTGAGCCCAAATGCCCACCAAAGCCTCTGTGTTTTGGGATTAGGGATAGGAAAACCCTCCAGATCGCTTCTGTTAATCACGTTAACTTCAAAGGTAGAATGCTCAGGGCTCTAGAGCATCAGTTCTTTCTTGATGTCTGGGCTGGATTGCTAACATCCACAATGCAACTTTCAACTCCCAGATCTATCCAAGTCTAAACTTTCTCTTGAACTCCAGGCTCTTATACTCATCTACTCAGCTTGAAAGTCACCTGAGATTTTAACAGAGTCAAATGTAGAACACTCAGTTTCCATAGCTACTTGGCTGTTCCCCAGGCTGAGCACTTGGGCAAATAGTCCCACTAGGTATCCTTCCCTTCAGATCCAGAAGGCATTTGTGATCACTCACTTCACATGTGTCTACCAGTTACTTCCATCCCTTCTCTCCATGAGCACTACTACTTTACCTACCCTGACTTCACTTGGCTTACTGCAAACTTATCAACCTGCAAAAACATTTCCTCAGCTTCTCATCTAGCTCTAAACCCACCATGCCCATTCATGAACTGACTTTATAAAAATGGAAACCAGGGGGCTGGAGAGGATTGCTACAGAGGATCTGGGTTCAATTCCCAGCACTGCCCCCTCCAAGGCAGCTTACAACTGCCTATAACTCCAGCTCCAGAGGGTGCAATACCATCTTCTGGCCTCAGGTACCAAACATGCATACAAGTGCACATACATGCATGCAGATAAAACACTCAAACACATAAAATAAAAGTACATAAATCTTAAGAAAAAATGGTCAGACACACTTGGGAGTAAGGCAATCAAATCTCATCACATTATCCCATTAGGCTTCCTCTGTTTGGCTCCTTTCTTATTGGAAATACAGTCCAGGGCTGGCATGATGGCTAAGTAGGTAAAGACACTCAATATTTGCCTGATGACTGAGTGTGATCTCTAGAGCCCCCGTGATGGAAGGAGAGAGCTGACTCCAACAAGTTGTTCTTTGAAAACACACACACACACACACACACACACACACACACACACACGCACGCACGCACGCACGCACGCACGCACGCACGCATGCACGCTACCAATCTCAGCTCCTAAACCCTCTTTGGCTTTGCTCTTGTACTTCCCTAATCCACTATTCTGGAGAGGCCCACTCTTCTCTTTTTGGGGGGTCTAGAGCACGTTCAGCAAGTCCTTTCCCAGGAAGCCTTTCCTGAGTCTTTTGTCCGTAACCCTCTTGTTTGCGCCCCTTTTACTGTTTACCTGGTCAGGCTCCTTGGCGCACTGGCCACACTACCTTTCTTAGTGTGATTGCCTGCTGGCTTGTTTATGGTACCCTTCCCACGCAGGGAAAGGCCTCCATCCCCTGCCTGCCCTGAGTCCTTACGGCACGGCACGGCACGGCACAGCACCAGTAGGCACTAGTAAGTTACTGGTAAATAAACAGAAACCAGGAAATGTGGGGCCCATGGTTCTGATTCAAGGCAGTGGTTAACATGGAAATTTCAAGAAAGTGCCTTCAAAGCACAGGGCATCTGGGTAGAGACTGCCTGTATCAGCCTCCTCTGGAAACACATAGCAGCCAATGGACTCCAAAATTCTACTCAGACCTGCCTAATAGAGTCTCATGCAGAGCAGTTTTTAGCAAACTGGATTCCAATCTTTCCCTACAGTCTCAGTTCACACTTATTAATATATAAAATAAGGAGCCTCTCTCACTAAAATACCACATTCAGTTGGGCTAAAGTCTGACCTGAGTCCAACAAGGACACCCTGTGCATACAGTCCCTCTTGTGCTTGGCCTATGGCTTGGGAAGGAGGCTGGCCGACAGGCTAGTATCTATTCGTCCATTTCATCCTCTGCCTCTGCCACCTTCTTTCTTGCCAATCTCTCTCCAGAAGGTTCTTACATATAATACCACATCTTCCAAAGCATCCATTTATCTGTCCCTGAAAACCACTGTACTAAGGCTACCATTGTTTTAAAAAAAGAATTTTATCTATGGGGGCTGAAGAGGTGTCTCAGTGGTTAAGAACATTTGTTCTTGCAGAGGACCCAGGTTCAATTCTCAGCACCCACATGGTGGCTCACAACTGTCTATAACTCTAGTTCCAGGGGATCTAATGGCCTCTTTGACCTCCACATTTAAATGGTGCACACACATACATGTGGACAACACTATATACATAAACTAAAATAAATAAATCTACAGGTTTTAAAGATCTTATTTTAATTATACATGTCTGTGTGGTATGTACACATGGGTGCAATGCCCATGGAGGCTGGAGGTGATAGATCTCCAGAGCTGGAGTCCCACGGGATTGGGAGCCCCTGCTGAGAGCACTGGGAACCAAACAAAGAGCAATATGCATTATTAACCACTGAGCCATGGCTTCAGTCCAAAGGATGTGGAAGATCTAGGATTTTTTGGGGGGAGGTGGGGCATTGTTTTGTTTGTTCGTTTGTTTTTCAGGACAGGATTTTTCTGTGTAACAGCCCTGGCTGTCCTAGAGCTCATTCTGTAGATCAGGCTGACCTCCAACTCACAGAGATTGCTGCCTCTGCCTCCTGAGTGCTGGGATTAAAGGCGTGTGCCCCACTGCTTGGCTCCTTTGGTTCTGTTTTAATGATATACTCCTGTCTGTTGTAGTAGAGCCAATTTAAAGCTCAAAGAACCACAGAGGAAATGTTGGTTTCAAATTCTAATGTTAATAAACAGGAGGCTGGTTCCCTCCAGGAGAAAGAACAGAGGCCATGCAAAAAGGCTATAGTACCTGATGGGAGAAACATTTCTAGATGCTCTTGCCTTGCAATTCTGGGCATTGCTTCCCAAATTATAGGGCTTGAAGATATCCCTCAAATAAAATATCCTGACTCAAAATGTCCTGTGAGTTATCATATCCGAACTAGGAAATAGACCTTTGTAAAGGCTAGCAAGTTCTCTGGGGGCTTTCCCAGATTTGTTGCTACAGCTGCACAGACCTAAGGAAAGGCTCCTCTGGGCCCATGTGCTCCTAGCTACCTAGAGAAACGAGAAGGTAGGGCCAAAGACAAGGACTGAGCACAACTTCCTGGCGATGCCTGATAAGCTAGTTCAAAGACTAGAAGGCCAGGATGTGCCTCGGTGCTCAGAGTGCCTACCCTGGTATGTTTAAAGTCTTGGGGTTGATCCTCAGGACCATAGAAAAGCGGTTTGTGGTTATAGGTCATAATCCCAGCCCTCGGGAGGTAGAAACAAAAGAATCAGGAGTACAAAACCATCGCTGGCTATATAAAGAATTCCAAGACCAACCTGAGCTATATAAGCCTTTTGTCCAAAACACCCTAAAACATAAAATTTAACTAAATTAAAAATGCCAACTCTAGAAATGGTGGCTGGGGGCTATTGAGGTGGCTGCTATTATCATCTCTTCCCATGCCAGTGGCCAATCTTCTGGTTCTCCTCTACATCATCCTAGTTTGCAGACAGGTTGCAAAAAGGACTGCTCTCACTTCCATTTCAAACAAGGACTCACCTCTCCCGGCCAGTGACAGTTCCTCCAGACTCTAAAAGGTGCCCCAGCAAAATTGCCCCAAAAGGCAAACAACTCTATTGTAGGCTTCAACTGCTGTGAACCAATAGCTCAGGCTTCTAGAAGAGGCACATGGTACTCACTTGGGCCAGAGTCTAGTCCAAGCTCTCCTTCCATCGAGTCACGTGGGCCCCATGGGTACGGCTGCTCTTCCTGCTTGATCCAGGACAAAATGTCATGTGCTGAGATGAGAGATTCTGTTGTCAGGAAAGAAGGCAATCTTAAGACTTCATTCATTTTCACCAAGCATCCAATATGCACTGAACTTCAGAGAGACGACAGGGCCAGGCTATGCTGGAGGGAGGCTCAGCTTTGAAGGCCACAGTGCCACAGCTGGCTGGTCTGACTAATAGTGCAGCAGCAGCAGCAGCAGCAGCAGCAGCAGCTATGGACAAGCCTATGCCGAGACCTGAGGACGATGAGGGAACTCTGCCTCCATCTGCCTAGTCCCTCAGTGGACCCCTAGACTCAATTTCTCATCCTCTCTCCCAGATGTGGAGGGTAGGATGAGACTTCCCAGCTCTACAAACCCATACATAAACCCAGCCCAGCCCAGGGGAGTGAGTTTCCCTAAACAGCCAGAACCTCTCCAGAATTTCCATGGGAGATACCACACAAATGAACTTCCAGAATGGACTGGAAGGATGACCCTGTGATGAAGAGCACTTGCTGCTCACACAGAAGACCCAGGTTCAGTTCCCAGCACCCACATCAGCAGCTCATAACCTCTGTACTTGAGGCCCAAGGAATCTGGCCTATGTAGGCATCCACAAACTAATAATTAAAAATAATGTAAGTCCCAAAAAACAAAACAAAAAAAAAAAAGAAAAAGAAATCCCAGAAAATAAAAATTAGTTGCTCTTTGACACAGAAATATACATAGCATTTAGAAGGCTTTTGGTTTTGAATCTTTAAAAAGCAATACTAAGATATTTTTTGTATCAGTTTTATTGACACAATGAATGTTAGTTAAATTTAATAATCCACTCTGACATCTTTCTCACCTGAGTTGGGATCTGTGGGAATATCTCTCTCTGCCAGATCCTGCTGGTCCCACACACACTGCTGTTCCTCTTGCTTAATCCGGGACAAAAGGTCTTGGGCGGAGATTGGGGAGTCTGCGCAGAGCAAAGGCAATGAAGGCGTCAGAGAAGAAACTCCCACCAGTCTGTGTTCTTAGTCGTTTCATGCAATTATTTGTTTTCCTTAAAAGTCTTTACTTTTTACTTTATTTATAACAATAAATAAATTATCTCTCTTTGTGAATGGCATGGGATCCTCTGCATTTTTACCAACAGAATAAAATAAGTAAAACTAGAAAAATCCCACCATTTCACTGTTGAGTGTATTGTTGACAATCACTTTGTTATCAGACATTTTCTATCAAGAGTATGCCTTTCAGAGTTGGCCGTCTTTGAAAAATTGAATAAATTGAAACCTTATAACTTTAAAAAAAATAAATAAATAAATTATCTCAACTAACTAAAGATTCCAGCCATTCTAGCCATAATGAATGGAGCTCTGGCTAAAGGTCAGTAGATGTCACAGGGCAATGAATAGGGTTAAAGAGACTTAACTAACCAGGAGGAGGTCTCTGCTCTGGAGCTCTGACCTCCCCATCAGAAGGAACTTCAGGAGAGCATTTTTTCAGGAAAACAGCCCTCCCAAGGAAGCCTTTTATCAGTATCTGAACAGAACTTTTCTAAGACAAACCATCCTTTTTTTCATAGGCTACTAAACTGGTATGTAACACCTGCAGTCTCCACACTTGGGAAGTGAAGGCTCAGGGTCACTCTTGACTACATAGAAAGTTTGAGGCTAGCCTTGGCTACATTAGTCTCTATCAATTTTTCTTTCCTTTCTTTCTTTCTTTCTCTCTTTCTTTCTTTTTTTTTTTTTTAAATCAGACCCAATTTATCCTTTATTTATCACCTTCTTATCGCTTAATGGTTTCTGGAGACTGGGTGCATTTAAGGAACCCATTTGATAAGCAGTGCAGACAGACACAGCTCCCGCCCTTTGCTGTGGTTACTTGCCTGTGTGTCTCAGGCTTTCCTGAATGAGGGATGAAGTTGGAGCATTCACTAGTAGCATATAGTAGCTACTTTCAGAGTCAATTTGGCAACAATACTCAGATATTTGTATTGTTATCAAGCATCATTATACCAGATATCAAACATCATTCTGGATGTTATTGTGAAGGGATTTTTTTTTTTAAGTTAAAATTAACATTTAAGTCAGTAGACTAAAAAAGCACGTGATCCACTATAATGAGGATGGGCCTCATCCAACCTGGTGAAGGGTCTTCAATGAAAAAGATGGCTAAGCTAGGGAAGAAGGGATTCTGTCTGCAGACAATCTTGTGACTAGAGTAACAACATCAATCCTTCCCAGAGCCCATCTTGCCAGCAAATTTTAGATCTGTCAGTCACTATAATCACATCAGCCAGTTTGTTAAAACAGTTCCCCATGATCACATTGCACACACACAAATCATTGGTTTTATCTGAGAACTGGGCCTCGTGCACACGCCTGCCATAGCAGATTCTCATTTAAATACAGCCCACCTAAACACCACTGAGCAGCAGCTCCCTGTGGGCATGCAACAACAGGGTGCCTGGCTTGGAAGTGGCACCCCATACCTGTGTAATGTATCTCTGTGGTCCAGGAACAGGTCTTACTGGTTTTAATATTCTGCCACTCACAGAGCCCAATAAAGTGTAGTACTGAGCTGTTTTTATAGAGAACAGAGGGACAATCCAAAACTCACTAGACAAAGTGAGAGAAAACCAGAACAAGCAAAGCTGGATATAGTTATAAACCCTCAATGCTGAACACCATGTCTGAGCCTCAGTGGAAGCCTGTCAGTCTCAGCCCAGTTCTGCACATATAGCTCTTCCTTGGCTAGCATAGCACTCTATCCTGGCACCCACTGGAGCTATAGACCTTCCTTGGCCAAGTGGCTATTTGGCTCACTTACCAGTAATGGATTCTGTGGGGATGGCCCTTTCTTCCAGGCCCCGCTGGCCCCGAACACACAGGGCTTCCTCCCGCTTCACCTGGGAGGACATGTCCTGTGCAGGCACCAGGGGCTCTGTTCCTGGGGAGAGAAGCACACTTCTTATAATCTTTTCCCAGTACCAAGATGCTCTGTGGTCAGAATCATGGGACAGTCCAAGAATCTTGGATCCCTACTGGGGTCATGTGAGACCCCGTGGATCAGAAAGTCCCAAAAGCAGAGAAGTGAGAATAAATTGAAAAAGGGGATATGATAGCTCATGGCAGTCAGGAGGCTGAGGTAGGAGGGTCACCATGAGCTGGAGGTCAGTTTGAGCTAAATAATGATTCCTAATCCAGGTTGGGCTCAGAGTAAGGCCCTATCTCAAAAATGAAAGACTAGGCCAAAAGCAAGCCAAAGAAAGGCTCTGGAGACAGCATATAACTAACTGGCTGGGCTAACCAGAGCCCGGAGCATGTTTGTGCAGGAATCACTTACCCTTGTTTTTGTTTTGTTTTGTTTGGACCTGACTGGCCAGACACAAACATATTGTTCTATGAAGCAATCAGGCTGGGCCAAGGCACAACCAAGTCTTGATTTGGGCAAATAAAACAGTATCCTTAAGCATGAAGGCCAATAGCCTCTATTTTTTATAGAATTCTGCTTTGTGACCAATAGGGAATTTTCTTCTGGAGCTTTTTACAGGACAATGTAATAGCTCTTGGTGGAGACAGCTCAGGTAACAAGAGGATTAGGTGAGGATCTAAGGAGGGTGACCCTGGTTTCAACCCCACCATGGCTTGCTCTGTGAGCCATCCCTCCTCGCTGGCTTTCATCTAAAGTAGTGGGACTGGTTCTGTTTTGTGGCTCATGATACTTTGAAAAGTCAGTGAAGCTGTTGAGGTCACAGGGCCCAAAATGTAAAAAGCTGCCATACAATATTAGAATCTGTGACCACAGCTGCCAAAGAATATCCAAAGTGCTTGAGGACTGGGAAAGGCACTGAAATAAAACAGCCACCATTTGAAATCCTCAGAGAGAGGCAGGCCTACCTTGCTGGGTCTGCAAGAAAGGAAAGTTGGAAGGGGCTGCTAGTGAGTGTGGGGGATTCTCAATCCCATGTCTGCCTTTATGCCAGAAGAAAGCATCTGACCCCAAAGTAGATGTGAGCCACCATGTGGTTGCTGGGAATTGAACCCAGGACATTTGGAAGAACAGCCAGGGCTCTTAGCCACTGAGCCATCTCTCCAGCCCCAAGTTAGGAGAAAGAACAGTGCTGGAAATTTTCATGAAAATATTATTTAACAACAGTGGTAGAGGTTGAGAGCCAATGGGTGAGAGTTTCTAAGCCAGGAAGAGGGCACCAGTACAGTGTCACTCCATACCTTGGCCAACACAGGGAGAAGCAGAGGGAAATTCCCCGGGGCAAGGGTCTTTCACCCCAGGAAAACCTGCCAAATGTGATATTCTTAGGGCTAAAGGTTTCCTTATGAGTGAGGGAAAAGACTTGGGGTGAGTGGGGAGGAGTGTGTGCGTATGTGTGTGTGTGTGTGTGTGTGTGTGTGTGTGTGTGTGTGTGTGTATGTGTGTGTATGTGTGTGTCAAAGCAAGAATGGGCTATGATATGTGGACTACACTCAGGCAGTGAGCAACTGCACACCTCTGCTCCAAACTTTCTTCCTGCCTCCTCTGCTTGTCTCCCTGAGATTGGGCCTGGGACCTTTAATTGTTCCCAAGCCTAAGACCTCATGTACCCCATCAAGTCTGGGAGGTACCTTAACCCAGGCCCTTCCTTACTTGGTTTTTATTTTTTGAGATAGGGTCTTACTATGTCACCCTTGCTGGCCTGGAATTCTCTACAGAGACCAGGTTGGCCTCATACTCAGAGAAATCAACTAGCCTCTTATGCCTCTTGAACTTTAGGATTAGAGGCATGTGCCACACTCAGTCTCTTCTCTAGCCCACCTGTAAATTCAGAGCTTTAGGCCTGAGGGCCTGTCCTGTGATCATACTGCAGCTGTGGTAGCAGAGGCTCCTAGGAGCAGAAAGAACTCTCCTCCCCGACCCACAGTGGCCACCCCTTGTGTGAGTGTAGGGTGCCCAGCGCTTCTCTCCTGTTCCTCTCTGTTCTCATTCCTAGCTCAACAGCCTTTACCTGTGTCTGCAGCCACTGGGATTTCTCTCTCTTCAGGGTGATGCTGCTCCCACACACAAGGCTCTTCCCTGGGTTCTGGCTGGGCTGGAGCATCTGGCTTGGACACTGGGGTATCTGTGTCTGTGAGATGGAAAGAGGGAGGTGATGGAGCTGGGCTCTTTGTTACCAATGCTCCTCAGCATGGCAGTCATTATGTAAGGAAGGAACCATGAAAGCAAGGCCACAGGATCCTGAGCTTCTTTCTAACGTAGAAAGAACTGCATTCCAAAAGTCAAAAGCACACAGCCCATGATTGACCCCAGGCTGTTAGGATACAACCCAAGGAGGTATAAACTTGATATTTTATGGTATTCTAGGATAATAGTAGAGTCACATATGCTACTACAGTGACAGGCTCAGCTGCCACCCTTTTAATTTGTATGCTATCATAAGCCCTCGGAGGAGAGCTCTCAGCGACGGAGGCGGTCCTTACCCAGGGACATCAGGGTCTTGTAGTTCTCCTTCACCAGATTGCTGTACAGCTCCTTCTGCCATTCATCCAAGTTCTTCCATTCATCCTCAGAGAAGTAGACAGCAATGTCGACGAAGGTCACTGGGACCTGGGCCAACAAAGGGTTTAGTCAGCAGCCTGCTGTTCTCCCCCTACTCTCCTGGGGCCATAGAACTTGGCCTCTGTCCCCAGCACCCCAATTTCTACATTCCAGGTCACATGCATTCATTTCTATGGACTAAGAATTCCTGTAACTGGCCTTCCCAAGTATCCAATAGCAATGGCGTTAATGCTGCTCTTTGCCGCCTTTTTTTGTAGACACTTTATTTGCTGTATATTGTGCATATGTATGTAGAAGCATCTCTGCAATGGCACATATGTGAGGTCAGGGGGCAACTTGCAGGAACTGATTCTCAAGTTCTGCCCAGACCCAGGTCGCCAGGCTGCAGCAGGAGCCCTTACCCACTGAGCCATCCCTCGGCAGTTAATGTTGTCCTTTGTTATTTCAGACACTAGACACTGAAGGCAAAGCCATCCTCGGCACTCTTCTCTGGGAGCTCAGGGAAATAGGGATATGAGAGATGCCAAGTGTGAGAACCAGAAAGTCAGGAACTGTAAAATTGGGTGACAAAAACCTGTATTTCAGGTCCGATCACCTGTGAGTAAAACAGTTAATTTTTTTTCAAGATTTAATTATTTTTTATTTTATGTGCATGAGTGCTTTGTCTGCATGAATGTCTATGCACCATAGGCTTGCAGAGTCCAGAGGAGGGCCTAGAACCTGGGCAACTGGAATTACAGCGCTTGTTAGCCTCAGTGTGGGTGCTGGGAATCACTGGGCCCCTAGGACAGTCAGGCTCTTAACTGCTGAGCCACCCTTCTAGCCCCCTAAAGTTAAAATTTGTCACTAAATGGACACTCCAAAGGCGTGTGTCTCAGCTCCAGGATCCTGCCCTGTCTTTATGAGGAAGTCCTGCTGTTGTCGTGGCTACCATCAGTCACTGCCAGTCAAAGTATTGTGATCTGGTGCACAGAGCTGCTTCTCTCCCTGGCCAGGCTCATCATACTCATTTCAGCCTCCGCCAGCATGGCCTCACTTTGAAGCAGGTTGTTTCACTTCTATTAATTAATTCCTGAACTTCCCTCTCTGACTTCACAGGCTGCCCTCGTTCCCTTCTCACATCCCTACTAAAGCAGCAGCTCACTCTCATTCTGAAATCCAGATTGGTGTGAATGGTAAAGAGCCAGCAGGGCCAAGGGCAACGCTCCTGCTGGGAGGTCTGTCAGTGCACAAGCCAGGTGCATAAAACTGCACGGGACCCTATGCAGGTGTGCAGGGCCACGAGCCTGCGCCTGAGTCACAGCTCTGTGTCCATCACCACAACTAGAACTAGAACTCCTAACCAACGTGGGCAAAGCCCCAATCTGGGAAAGCATGCAACCCCCTTTCTTCATTTTATCTCCCTGCTGCTAGATGGAACCACAGAATCCTGCCATCAACATCTGCTACAAATTCACACCAGCAAACCCGCCCCCCCCCCTGCTTTGGAGCCTAGTGTGGACCTCTTGATGACACCTTGTCATGCTCCCCAGGACGTTTATTACAAACCTCACTCCCCAAGCCCCATGCGGCCTCTCAGTCCAGGCTGGAGTTGGGGAGCTCCTTCTTTGCCCTTTTCTTCTTGCTACATCAAACCTGCCACATTTCTTCTGTATTTCTCCTCCGCCTCCCATCTGCAAAAGCTAATCCCAATCATGCTGAGTCCTTCACATCTCCACTTGCTCCTTCTAGCCTGCTTTCTCCCAAGGGTCCTCGGCACCAAGTATGACTTCAGCTCTAGGCCCAAACTCCACATGGTGGAAGGAGACAGCTTACTCCTTCCCTTCACCTGTGTCTACACCTGTGTTATGGTGCACACTCACACACACACTCACAATACACACACTCATACACTCACACACACATACACACACTCACATACACACACTCACATGCACATACACACACACATACACACTCATACACACTCATACACTCACACACACATACACTTACATACACACACACTCACATACACACACACATTGGGACACAGACACACATACACACTCATACACACATACACACTCATACACTCACACACACATATACTTACATATACACACACTCACATACACACACACTCACATACACACAAACACATTGGGACATGGACACACACATACACACTCATACACTCACACACATACACTTACATACACACACTCAACGTACACACACATTCACATACACACACACACACACACACACACAAAATAAATAAAATTTAAAACAAAACAAACGAGCTGGGTGATGGTAGTGCACACCGTTACTCCCAGCTCTCAGGAGGCAGAGGCAGGTGAATATCTGCTATCTCAGTTCACTCTATTCTTGCTCTTTACTTGGGATATCCTAAGAAAAGTCTGTTTTTTCTTTTTCAAAATCCATCTATATTTTAGCTCCCTAAAATCTAACATCTATTCTCTAAAACCAAACCATATCCTGAAAATTCGCCAGTGACTTGCTGCTAAAATCTCCCTTTGATAGGCCAGGAAGCCTTTCTGGAGCTGGTTGGTTCCTGTGCTCTTGGCTCTTTCTTCTTCATCCTGGAGATAAAGCTCTGTCTCCTTTCCCTTGGCAATTTAATTGTTTTTATTGCAGCTGTTACCTCTTGAGACTGGCTTACACTTCCTTTTCCCCTTCAAAGGGCCTTCTAAGTCACTGCTTCAGTCACCCTAAGTGCTCAGCACTAAATATACCCAAGGCCTGCTCACCAGCTTCTGCAGTACAGCGGCCTCTTCACTTTATTTTACCATTTCCTTGGAGAGTCAAACTTCAGAATAATTTCTATACAGTTGGAAACAAGCATCCCTCTTTAAAAGCTTCATGGAGACAAGATGTAGAAATCTAAGAAATAGAAGGGAGCCTGCAGACTAGCTGCAGACAGGAAAGACTACCCAGGAATTAGCTAAGAATCTAGCAGTAGACACAACGGGCCTAAAGGATCTAAGAGAACATCTTTCCTAGACCGGACACATAAAAAGAATGCATCTTGAACACTCAAGACCATACAGTGAGCCATTAACTGTGGTAAGCAACATTCATGAACACACTCCTGGCACTCTAAGGTTGTAGTGGTTATAAAACACACTTGTAATTTCTTTTGTGCATATGTGTTCATGTTTGTGTGTGCAGGTTCACATATGTGTATGGGTATATGTGTATGCCTAGGTATCCACCTCCTTTGAGACAGGCTTTCAATAGCTTGGAGCTCATCAATTAGGCTAGACTGATTGGCTATTGAGCCCAAGAGATCTTTCTGTCCACCTCCTCGGCATGTGATTACAAGAACACACCAATATGCCTGGTTATTTTTCATGAGTTCTGGGAATCAAACTCAGGTCTTTCTTCTCACACAGCAAGCATGTTACTGACTGAGCTATCTCTCTGGCCTAGTAAACATTTTTACAGTCTTTCAGGTTGGAAGAGCCTAATTCTCCACCTGGATTTGGTAACCCACTGTTAGCCAATGATATAGCATAGATACATAACATCCATCCTAATCTCTCTCTTTGAATCCCTCATTCTAGGAAACAGGGTTACAGGTTGGTTCAAACAGTTGGGGAGGTCCAAACAACCAGGTGAGGAAGTTGTAGTCAGCCTTCAAACGACAGCATTACCAGTCAAAAACCTCACTGAAACCTCACAGGACTGACCGAGCCGAACGAGCCAAGCTGATTCCTCACTCACAGAAACTATCAGATGATGTATATTTTTTAGACCCATTTTGGGTCATTTGCTGCCTGTCAACAAATAACTAACAATGACTACATAGTGTTTTCCCATAAACATAATCAATGACTTCTCGTAACTCCAAAAAGCAATTACAGTGTCATTTTCATGTTATAAATGACAACACCACAGCTCAAAGGGAAAGACAGGGAATTTGCTTCACCATTTACACTTCTTTATGGAGAAACTGAAGAGGCTCAGAGACAACAAAAATATACTTTCCCAATAGTGGGAAAGTCAGAAGGTGGCACACAAGATGCAAACCCAGCCCGCTGATTCCAAAGCCCCTGACATTTATCATGCAATGTCACAAGGCAATGTGCGACTCGTACCACCGTATGCAGCATATAGAACAAGGATAAGGATCCTGCACATATTAAGGCACATAGTGCAGACAAAAAGCAAAGAGAAACAGGTGACTAGATGCTGATCATGCTGTTCAAGCAACATATTCAAAATCTCAGTTGATGCAAGATCCACTTAGGGCTATTACAACTCAATTTCTTACAGCCTCGACACACAGATGTGTGGCACTCTTCTGGCAGTGTCAATAGACCGGGCGTCCCATTGGATCTAAAGACATACTAAGACATGGTCCCTTCCCAGGAGCTCTGAGCTCTTCAGTGAAAGACTAAGGAAATGCATTTCACAAACCATCTCTAGCTGATGGCCACTATAAACACAAGGCACAGCCATGAACCAATAATTCACATTCTGATTAGAGAAAGCTAACCAAAAGGGGAAAAAAAGTAAATATTCAAGATTCAGGAAAATTTGTTACTGTTGCTTGTTTGTTCAGTTGACAGGGTCTTTCTGTGTAGCCCAGGCTGGGCTGCAAAATCTTGCTGCTTTCCAAACACTGATAAACATATATCCCCATGTGCTACTACCACCCTCAGCTCAGGGCTTGATCCCTTAGTGACCATTCCTTAGGTGAGCATGGGAAGGCACACTGATTATCAGCTAAGCAACCCCTCATGGACATGGGGGGCTGACTAGGGAAGCAGGCACATAATCAGGGAAGGAGCCTCCTGGAGGAATGTTCCTGCGGTAGAAGCATCTTGTGATGCTGGAGAACAGAGGAGGTCAGATAGCTGGTAGGTACTAGGCAAGAGGGAGTGTGGTGGGGATGAGGTCAAGAAGGTGGCAAACTTGGATGTTTATTTGGAATGAGATGGGAACCAGGGACTGATGTGATTGATGGCTCAGTGTGTAGTGGCACCTGCCACCAACCCTGGGACCCACATGGTGGAAGGTCAGAATCAACTCAGACAGGTTGTCCTCCGATCTCCACAGACATGCTGTGACACATCCCCCTCATCCTCCTAAATAAAATGTAATTAAAAAAGTTAAACCAAAGACTAAACTACATTTAAAAAAACAAGAAAAAGATGAGAAACCATTAGATGGGTATAGTATGACACTTTTTCTTTTTTTTTTAATATATCCCTGGGGTGGCCTTGAATTTGCTATGTAGTCTAGGATGATCTTTGAATTCAGATCCTCCTGTTCCCATCTCCTGTCCTAAGTGCCGTGATTACAGCGTGTGCTACCGTGCCAAAGTTTATGAGGTGCTAGGGATCAGTTCACGCATGTTAGGCAAGCATTCTACCAACTGAGCCACATCTCCAGCCCACGAATGAAGTATTTAAATGAGATCACTATGGCTATTCTAGGAAAACGTGTACTATGGGACCTAAACAAGAACGGAGAACATGAGACAGGTCAAGAGAATGAGACAATAAAAATAAGACCAGACTGGCTCAAAGCAGGAGATGGGGCTGGTCAGAGTATGGAGGTGTCCCAGAGGTGGGACATGAGAAAAGCGGTAGGATCCCAGGGCTTTGATCCAAACGACCGATAGGATGGGACTGTCATCAGCAAAGACGAGGGTGACTTTGAACAAGACAAACTTCAGGCAAAAGATCCACAGTTTAGTCTGATCGTATTAAATCCAGGATGCTGAGTTAACAAGAAGAAATGTAAATCTGACATCGGAGGAAAAAAATATGGGTAGGATCAGTGGAAGTCACAAGCAAATTGCAGTTAAAACTGCAGGTCTGGAGGAAGGTATGAGCGAAGGTGTGCAAATGAGTACAAATGCTAACACAAAGCCAGGACCACTCTGCAAACATTCAGAAGATGAAAAGAGGAAGCAAAGCCAACAAGGTAGACTGAGGACTGGCAGCTAGTGAGATAGAGAGAGAATGAAGAGAAAGAAGCATCCTAGAAGCCACACGAAAGGTGTTTCAAGGAAGGAGTGGTCACCCGCTCCTGGTGACGGGTTAAGAGGATGATGGCAGAGACCAGACTAATGGTTTTATACTGAAAACAAAATGAAGACCTTAAGAAGACCAAAAGGAGAGAAAGACAGGCTACAAAGTCTGCTCGGAGTTGGCTGCAGAGAGTTATCCAGTTACCAGTTTACTGGAATACTGAGGACAGATGGACCTGTTCAATGAGAGCAAAGGATGCTGACTGCCCGGTTCCTCCACTACGTAGTAAAGGAAGGATGAGAAAAGAAGAAAGAGTCTATAGAGTTCAAAAAGTCCTAGACCAGCAGGATAAAAAATTATGCCTCACGCCGGGTGGTGGTGGTCTGCTTTAATTCCAGCACTCAGGACACAGGCAGGAGCATCTTTGTGAGTTCAAGGCCAGCCTGATCTCCAGAACAAGTTCCAGGACAGCCAGGGCTATTACACAGAGAAATCTTGTCTTGGGGGGGGGGGAAGAAAAAAATTATGCTTCACAAGCCTGATGACCTAAGCTCAACCCCAGAACCCACAGTTCAAGGAGAGACCCATGTCCTGAAAACTGCCATCCAACCATGGGTGACTCTTTAAATTTTGATTCAAACAAAAACACAGAGGAAAAAGAATCAATTGAAAATCTGAACATCATGGTGGAGGTGATGGAGGCAGGGTAATGTGGAACTTGTCATACTTCAAAACAAGTCCTTACAGTTTAGAGAGAGCTCTGAAATATTTATAAGATGATGATGATGATGATGAAGACAGGGTCTCACTATGTAGCCCTGGCTTGCCTCGAACTCACTATGTAGACCAGACTGATCTCAAACTCACAGAGATTTGCCTGCCTCTGTCTCACAGGGGCTGGAATTAAACGCATGCACCACAGTGGCCAGTATATATAGAATTCCTGATGCCTAGGATTAGTTTCACAATAAAACAGAAGTTGGAAAATGAGTAGAAAAAAAAAACAAAACAAGATCAGCCAAGAGTTTGATTGTTGAAGCTCAAGATGGGCACTCAGGTTCATGACATTCCATTCTATCTACTTTGGTATATATTTGAAGAGCCTGTAATAAGGTACCGGATGTAACAAACATAATAGATAACTTTCAAGGCCTTTTTCTGTGCTGATGGTAAGAATGAGAATGAGGCAGTGGGAGGTGTGGGGTACAGTGTTCACATGATGGTGAGGATGATGTAGCCGGGAGGAGACAGCTGATGATGTAGAGGGATGGGCAGGGTGGACACAGCTGCAGAGGCAGGTGGGAACACAGTCCATATGCACCAATACGACAGACCAAGGAATGAACTCTACACTTCTATGTATGGAGGCATCTTTTTGTTTGTTTGTTACATTTATTTGTGTGTGTATGCAAGTGTGTATGTATGTGTGTGTATGTGTATATATGTGTGTATGTGTGTGTATATGTGTATATGTGTCTCTGTGTGTAGATGTGTGGGTATGTGTGTGTGTGTGTATGCGTGTATGTGTGTGTATGTGTGTGCGTGCGCACATGTGTACATGTATGTAAGTGTGTATGTGTATGTGCATGTGTGTATGTGTACTTGTGTGTGTGTGTATATGTGTGTGTACCTGCATGTGTGCATGTGTATATGTGTGTGCATGCACGTGTGCATGTGAGAGGACAACTGTGGTAGTCTGTTCTCTCCTTCTATGGTCTAGGTCCCTGGATCAAACCTAAACCATCAGGCTTGGCTGCAAGTGCCTTTTCCAAGCTATTGCCAGCCCGGTTTTGCTTTGTTTTTAATTTATTTATTTTTAAGTGTGTGTGTTCCATGAACGAATGCCGGTAACTATGAAGGGCACTGGACCTCTGCTGAATCACCAGGAACTGGAGTTACAGATATTGTCAGTCACTTCCTGTGGGTGCTGGGAACTGAAGCTAGGTCCTCTGGGAACAGCCAGTCCTCTAGCTTTGTTTTGTTTTGTTGAAATGGGGTCTCACTTTACAGAACTAGGCTGGTCCTGAACTCACTATGTAGCCCAAACTGCCCTCACACACATGGCGATTCTCCTGCCTCAGCTCCTCTAAGTACTTAGATTCCAGATGCCAACCACCATACCCAGCTTTGGAAGCCTCCATTCTCTCAAAGAAATAGCCAACAACAGGGCCATCAACTTGAGAATGCCGTGTTGATGAACCAGGAGGAGGCTGGAGATGGAAATAGAACAGAATTCTACATTCTAGAAGGACCCACCTGAAATCAGTGAGAATTCAAAAATGATTCTGAGCACCATGGTTTAGAGCCTTTCTCCAGTTCTGACAAACACATACATTGTCAAGTGAGTAAAACCAAGCAGTGAGACCCACAGCTCTAAGGACAGCTAAACAACTCTGGAGCAAGATCAAAGGCTCTAAGATAAGCCCAGGGGGTGGTTGTGGGGAATGGGGCCAGCTCTGCACAATGCTCAGGACCAAGTGAAGGGCATAGAGCAGGCTTCAGAAAGCCATCCAGACAGCATGGACCCAGTAAAATCTGCAACGCTTGACAAGATGAACTCACCGGTTTGTTCACCTGTATAGATCTTCACCTGTAGCCCTGACCCAGTCTCACCACATACCTTGGGGGCCTCCCCCTTGCTGCCAGGGGGCAGCCGCAGGACCCAGAAGTTCCGGTTGCGCAGCAGGTTCTCCAGGTTCTCCAGGCGGCGCTGCAGCAGCCCGTACTCCTGCAGGAGGGTCCCCAGCACCGCCCACTTGCTCTCCATGTGGTTACCGAACTCCACAGCTGTCTTCTCGCAATCAGCCAGCTTCTTCTCAGCTGTTCCTGTGCGTCCTTCCAGGTTCAGCAGCTGGCTAGCCTGGGCATCCACCTTCCTCTCTACAGCCTGAATGGCAGCCACCACGGTCCAGAGTGAGATCTCTGCTGTGGGCAGCTGGGGTTCTCGCATCATGCGGTCAGGAAAGACAGGGGCCCTATCTGGGAAGGGCGGGAACTGAAAAGGCATTGGTCGCCTGGCATCCATGTCCCATTCTTGAGCCTGTGTTAAAGTGGAGAAAGTGATAGCTCAGGATAAGAACACGTGTGACAGAGAAGGCGGCCTCAAATGGAATAGCCAACCAAATGCTGTGAAGTATCTTTCTTCCACCCAGCCTCCACCTCTGTCTGTGCTCATTAATGATATCAGTGCTAGCTAGAGCAGTCCTTTATCCATCCAGCTAACCATCCTTCCATTTCCTTCTTCTGAAAGCCAGGCTGCTCACTAGTCCACCTGCCTTGGCCCCTGGCAAGTCTAGATCATGGCCTCTTGCCTCCCATGTCACAGACCTTTCTCTGAATACACAGCTGCTTTCCATGGGCCGCACTGAATGACAAACTTCCCATTTGGCCTGCATTTTTTTTTTTTTTTTTTTTTTGTTTCAAGCTAGGGATTTCCATGTAACTTGTCTGAAGTTAATCTTCTGAGCAATCTCTCTTGCAGGTTAGGGCAAGAATGATTATGTCTGCTTTACAGATGACGAAATTGGGGAACAAAGAACAGCTGGTCATTCTTCTTCTGCGCCACCCTGCACTGCCAACCGGCACAGGTCTAAGTGCCACAGGTAACACAAGCTCTTTGCAGACAAGAAGCTACAGCCATTCCTCCTGGGCCCACCAGCCAGGACACCGGTGGCACACCAGGAGTGGTTAAATTCCACACACGGTTACTTTTCTATGCAAACTGGAAATAGGTTTACTTAACAAAATCACTTATTAGACAGCAAGAGGGGACATTCTTCACCCCATGAGGGCTACAGAGAAGAAGCTCTATGCATGACCCAGAGCCTCCTTCTTTATTTTCAGGAGGTGCAGGCTGGGAGCTGAGCCTTATGGCAGAGAAAGGAGAGTGGAGGGTGGTCAGGGTGGGCTGGATGACAACACAGACTGATAACTGACTCTTGGTCCCACACAGGACAGGAGGAAGTGTCCTTTCTCTCTTTCTGTTCTCCCTGCTTCTCCAGTTGGGAAAAGTGGAATCTTACAGCATGAGGTGAACTGGACAGGCCTTTGACAGTCAGACAAACTATTTTCTCAAATTCAGAGAAGCTTTGACAGCCAGAGGACCACCCCACAGTGTCTAAGAATTCCTCTCTGACATGGGAGAGAACAACATGGGGGCCCTGGGAATGCAAGCCCCTGTCGGGTCCTGGTGGCTGGATAGCCATCAGAGCCTCCCACGGGACTTATGGAGGCTTCACTGGGGCCTTGTCCAGAAAAGGGGACAGGAGGGTCAATGGAAGTTTAGGAAGTCACAAGCTGTTGCATTTCGCCAGGTTTGAAGACCTACTGTTGATCATTTTGCTCAAAGTCAACACAGCGACTCCAGATTGACTCGTCCTAAGTCCTGATTGTGAATCAGATAGGAGGAACAGCAGAGAGGCCCTCTGCAGAGTCCAGTCCCAGGGCAACTCACAACCTCCCCTCCGAGGCAGTGATCTGCAGCCACGCTGACCCCGCTTCCCCTGGTGTTTTATGCCCAAGGCAGCACCGTCTAAGTCCGAGGCACCCAGAGATCACTTAGGGAGCCTAAAGGAACAACTGGAGCCTTCTCTCTCGCCCCCAGGACCCCGAGACAACGCTCATGGATGCGGTTTGGGCGTAGTCAGTTGTCTTGAGCTGCTCAGGCGATTCCAATATGCAGCCAAGTTTGCTAACCCAAGACGACAAAGTCCCCTCCCAGGCCCTTCCCCGGCTCACCCCTTGCACAGAGCAAAAGTGGGCTGCTCTTTATCCTCGGGGAAAGACAGCAATAAAACAGCTTTAACCCCTTTTATTAAACTGACTACAGTGTAAACATGGTTGAACTGTTCCCTCTGTGGGCCGGGAAAAGGCCTGCCGCAAACCCAAGCGGATCGGACGCCAAGAGGAGCCCGGGTCCCCCGGCTCAGTGAAGCGGTCACGGCCGCTCCAGGTCCGGGCAGCACAGGCCTGGTTCCTGCATCCCATGGGCCCTGGGCCCCGGCAGCACCGGCCTGGACAGCTGCACCGCGGCAGCACGCAAGGGCCTGGAGCTCGGGGCCTGCGTCGGGCCCGCTCCGGTGATCGCCTGGGACCGCGGCAGCCGCGAGGCTCCCCAAGGCCCGGCCCGGCCCGGCCCCGCCCCGCCCCCACGGCAGCGGCGCGGCCATGGCGCCCGCGGGCGCTGCACCCACCTGCATGGGCGGCATTCCCTCGGCCATTTCGGCGCGCAGCGCCGGCTCCTGGTGGCAGACCTCCTCCGGGGGCAGAGCCTGGGCCCAGCTCCAGCTCCCGCTGTCCAGCCCCAGGCCCTGGATGCCCAGCTGCTGAGGCTGCGGCCGTGTTGACACAAACTGCATCCTGGGAGTGCTGTTCCCCGCTCGGGCCGGTCAGGGAGAAGAAGAACGTTTTCCAGGCTCCTTCCCCCTTGCCGGGGCCGGACAGCTCCATCTACAGCCCGTAGGAGCAAACAGTCCCCTTCGGTGGCGCTCCCCGCCCCTCGCAGCCGGCGCGCCAGCCAATGGCCTCGGAGCTCCTGGCCGCCTGCAGGGCTGGCCAGGGCCACTCCAGGCTGGGGGCCACCGCCGCCCCCAAGCAGGAGGTGTAGCGGCGAACCCCGCCTCTAGGTCTGGGGTGCTCCCGCCTTCACGTCCTGAGCTGTGCTTGGGGCCTGGACTATGGATTTGATTTCTATGACTTCTAGCAATGCATTGGACATCCCAGGAGAAAATGGTGCCTCGGTGAAAATTTTACTGAAATACTTACTAAACACCTACTATGTGTCAGATTCTGCTTAGACAGAGGGTGGTTTTGTGGTTGCGTATTCTTAGATTTTAAAATGCAACATCACTACTGGCTGTGATTTTTGACCATTTTCTATCTCCAGGCTTCCCATGTTCTATATAAACAAGTGTGTGTGTGTGTGTGTGTGTGTGTGTTGTACATTATTTTAATTAATTAAAAGTTATTTTAATGTTGAAAACTTAGGAACTAATGCCTGGTACATAGTAGGCTTTTAGTAAAGGTAGTTATCTTTTGCCCGGCTTGGTGGTGCACACATTTAATCTCAGCACTTGACAGATGGAGGCAGGTACCTTTAGTTATCAATAGCATTTGTCCTCTTTGTCTTCCTAAAAGACCAGTCTTCATCTTGCCTGGGCCAGAGCTCTCTAAAGCTTATCACCTGAAGGAAGCCATGAGTTTTACTTCTCTTAAAATTGAGAACAGTATGAGGTTGTGGGGAGGAACAGGGTTCCAGGGGGCTATCTTCAGAAGAACAGTTATCAAGTGTTTTGTTGGGCATGCTTCCAGAATATAGAAATGAGCAGTTCATAGGCTTATTCTCAAGGGCTAGTGAAGGTTGTGCTTCCAGCGATCTCTTTCCGTTTCATGGATACAGGTTGTGCATACAGGCAAGTGGATGTATCCTATTGTAAATATCATGTCCACTATTATTAGAGGAACCAGGCAAGTCCAACCTGGAACGATCCAGACAAATATGCCTCTGTCACCAGCTCACATCGTAGAAGACATATTCTGACCTATGGCAAGCCATCTCTATTTCCTCTTTCCTAGAGATGGGAAATGAAGGACTCAGTTAGTCCTGAGTGTTTAAGCTATCTCCTCAGGATAAAACTAATGTGATTTCCCATTTTAAGTGTGTAGTGAGTCCTAACAGTGCTCCTTTTCATGGTGTCAGCAAGACACCCCCATCTAACTCAGTTTCCTCTTCACAGATGGATTTTCACACAGCCATGCATACCTTTCCCTTACGGCAGGGTTTCTATTTAGGCTAGAGGTCCAGTTCACATTTTTATATGAACAAAATACTCAAACAGGTTCATATGCACATTTTCAACATATCTGCATTATTTTATAACCACCAAGCCTACCAACTACAGGGCACAAAAAATCCATAATCGATACCAGCTGAAGGGTATGGGGTAACTTCATATGGAGCACTTCTGGAAGAAACACAAGGAAGGGGATGATGGGGAGCTGCCAGAGCTACGCTGGTAATAGACCCTATGATAGGAACTCCAATGATGAGGGACTGAGGAGGCTGAGATAGCCCAGACTGCAAGACAGCCTCCATCTGGAATGTTTAGTCATTTGTTAGAGCAGTCTCCAGTAATCACTAATTATGAGCTCCCTAAGGAGCAAGATGAACAACTGGTTTAAATGTCATAGTTAATGTACACTTTTTGCAAGAGATAGTCTTAGGCTTGGCCCTTGATCTATCAGGTGGACATTGATTGTTTCCATTTTCTCTACAAGAATTCTCTAGCTATTGCTCTGGACTGAGGACAAGAGAAGAGACTAAAAGTTTAAGAACATTCAGCTACCATTTCCTAAAGCTCTCCAAGCCTCCAATGTTAATATATAAATTTGGGGGGGCTAGTCTATTTTAATGTTGAAAAACTATACTGTCTGTCACCTAGTAAGCCCTCAGCAAAGGTAGTTACTTCACCCCTTTGCCACCATGGTGGTGCATGCCTTTAATCTCAGCACTCTGGAGGCAGAGGCAAGTGGAGTTTTATTGAAAAGGGGAAATGACTTGGCTTACACTCAGTTTAAATAAAGAGGATAACAAGTTTCTGTCTACTAAATTTGGTCCCATCTCTAATTTAACAAGCAGGTTTTCTACATGTGATATTGAACACTTGTCATGTCAGCACTCTGGAAGCTGAGGCAGGAAAACCATGAGTTCAAAGCCAGCCTGGGCTGCCCTTGAGCCAGTCTCAAAACAAAACCAACTAACCAAATAAACAATCCTAAAAAGGCTACAGACTGCCAAGGTGGCTAGTGTGATTAGGAAACAGAGGCAGTCGCAGAGACTCAAGCTTTCCTCCCTGTTGGCTGTAGACCTACCTCTGGAATAAAATTACAGCTTCTTACTATGGAGTAAAAGACCCTTTATTATTCTCTAATCCTCATTCCCTGCTTGGGGAAGCAGGCCAATTTAGGCTATTTCCAGTTCAGTAACTAGCTTTCTCATGATCTTCTAATTCTCACAGGCACTCTGGAAGCACTTAAGGGAACTTGAAAAAATAAAATATAGTCTATGTCACAGAGCAATGAAGCCATTTCAGAGTGGGCCCTGACTTTTAATATCTCCTAAGCCCCCCAGGCCATTCTCATGTTCATCCAAGAGCAAACTAGTGCAATAGTCATTTGTACATCTCCTTGTCCTTACCCCACAAGATCATATGAGAAAATGAAAATCCTAAATCCTACTGGTTAATAACATAAGTATAGTTTAATTATCCTTGGTAACTGTATTTATCCTGTTTTTTCATGGAGGTTGGCTGGTAGATATTTAATTTCTTACGCTAGTTTTAATTTTTTTTAATTATAAACTAGAAGCCAAGAATTGATTGACATATAATTAGTTCATGTACCTCCTTAACTTTGAATTCTGCTTGGTTTGGTTAAACAAAACCAAGTCTCCAGAAATGTGCCTGCTACCTTAACCTGATATTTTCCATATATTTATGACTACTATATATGAGGGCTATAATGTGATAGTAAAGGCCTATAATCTCAGCCCTTGGGAGGTGAAGACAAAAAGATCAGAAGTTCAAGGCCATCCTTGGTTATGTGTCAAGTTCAAGACCATGATGGGCTACAGGAGACTATGTCTTTTTAAAAAGTTTTCTTGCCCGGCAGTTATAGCACATATTTTTAATCCTACCACCCTGGAGGCAGAGGCACTTGGATCTCTGATTTCAAGGCCAGCCTAGTCTACAGAATGAGAGCCAGGATTACCCAGAAAAAGCCTATCTAAACAAACAAACAAACAAAAACCAAAAAAAAAATATTCTTGTAAAAGTTGCAACCCTGGAGCTATTGTTACAAGTGGTTATGAAAACAGAACATGGGTGCTGAAAACAAAACTCTGGTCCTCTGCAAGAACAGAAAGTGCTGTTAACTCCTAAACCTCAGCCCTATTTTTTAGGACAATTTCAAGATCTTATTATAAATACTGTTTTTCTAATAAGCACAAACCCACATAGTTCAGTGAGGTTTTATCAAGCCCTTTATTTGGAAAGTAACAACTGACTTGAGAACTTCAGAATCACTGTTTTTGCGGCTGTTCTGATGAGACTGTAGTGTTCTGCCTTCCTTGGTGGTCTGAGGCATAATATGGAGGAGACATTTAATTGACCAAGTTGACCAAAACTATCATATGTCTATGACTGTGGTCAGCTCCATAGAAAGACAAAGACTGGGGGATGTATCTCAGTTGGTACTGTGCTTGCCTAACATGCACAGAGCTCTGGGTTAGGGCTCTGCATAAAAACAAGGAGAGGCAGGAGAAACAGAAGTTCAAAGAACTTCTACGCCACATACCAAGTTTTCAGTCAGCCTAGGATACATAAAACCCTGTCTCAAAAAAGCAAAAAGAAAAAGGAGGAAGTGTGGGGTGGGGCCCTGAAGAGCCAGGCATGGCGGCACTCATCTGTAATCCCTTCACTAGGGAAGCCGAGACAAGATTGTGAGTTTGAGGCCAACTGGGTTACACAGTGAGACTTTGTCTTCAATAATCAAACAAAAACAGGAGCAGGGTCAGAAAAGGATGATACCTCCCCCTGCTTTAACTTCAGTGACAAATGAATCCTTCCAAAAGACAAACACCAATTTTCAGCTATTTTGGGCAAGAACACTAAGTGTTGGCCTTACGATAGTGTTCGTTAAACAAAATTTTGGAAGAAACCTCTATAACCATTGAACAGAGATTCTGTCCCCTCTGGCAGCACTAAACTGCTGCATTGTTCCCATTTCTGGATACATTTCTGAGGGTCACAGATCCTGATGGGGGCCAGAAGCTTTACTGCTGACTGAGTTAGGATGAACATGGGAAGAAGAACTGGGCCAGATATCCCAATTTAGAATCTCAACTAAGAAAAATTTAGAAATATCTAAAGAATATTATTTATTTACTTATTTATTTTGAGACAGGGTTACTTTGTTTAGGTTTGACTGTCCTGTAACTAGCTTTGTAGACCAGGCTAGCCTTGAGATCCACCTGCCTCTGCTTCCAGAGTGCTGGGATTTAATTAAGGTGAGCACCACCACCACCCTAAAATTCCTTGTTTATAAAGCAGTGGTTTAGCAAAGTCTAGCTTTGGCTTCATGAAAAGTAACAGAATGAGCCAGTCATGTGGACATGGAACATGGTCCTCACATTGTCCTTAGCTGTCACCTCTTCCTTGTGGTTCCTTCCTTTTGGAACATAAGAGATTAAGGACTGTTCACATGTCTGTTATTGATCAGCATAGTGATCCAATATGTCTATTGCCAAACTAATTACATAATTTGCTTTTGAAGTTCAAAGTAAAATACTCCTCCCCCCAAAATACCCAGTGGTTTAAAACACTTGTTGCTCTTGCAGAGGATCCAGGATCAATTCCCAGCTCCCACAGAGTGACACACAATCATTTATAACTCCAATTCTAGGGAATCTGACATTCTTTTCTGACCTCTGCAGGCTCTGGGCATGCACACGACACACATACATACACACAGGAAAAACACCACACAAAATAAACTCTAAGAAAAAAATTATAGAGGAACAGAAAAAAGAAAAAGCATCAAGAGAGAAAGAGAAAACAAAGCCATATGGGGTTTTGCCACCAGACACTTACGTGGGCTGATAAGTAATCAGTAAGAGATCATATTAAATTTATAAAAAAGATGGTAGCAAAGGGCTGAACCAGCTAGGAGTCATGTACCTATGTGTAGCAGTCCCTTTTTTAAAAAAATATTTATTTATTTATTATGTATACAGTGTTCTGCCTGCAGGGCAGAGGAGGGTATCAGATCTACTCTAGATGGTTGTGAAATACCATGTGGTGGCTAGGAATTGAACTCAGGACCTTTGGAAGAGCAGCCAGTGCTCTTAACCACTGAGCCATCTCTCCAGCCTGCCCCCTACCATTTTAACAAAAGATGTTTGTTTTTCTGTGTATGAGTGCTTGGCCTATGTACCACATGCATGTCTGGTGCCTGCAGAGGCCAGAAGGGGGCATTAGATCCCTTGAAACTGGAGTTAAAATTGTAAACTACCTTGTGGGTGCTGGGAACTGCACACAAGTCCTCTGACAGAGCAGCAAGTGCTCTTAACACAGAACCATCTCTCTGGCTCCTCTTTGCCCCCTTCCCCCTTTTAAAAATAGTTTTCCTATGTCACCTTGGCTGGCCTTGAATTCTTAGCAATCATGCTGCCCCAGCTGCCCCTGCCCCAGCTGGAATAACAAATGTGAGCCATCACACCTGGCCAAACCTTTGGTTTTAACACTTGGTACTTCCAGTTCAGCTTGGCTTGGTGACCACCTTTCAGGTTGGTTCTGTAAGATGCTGTGTCATATGTTCTTAAGCCCTAACACCTCTGAGATACAGGAAGCATTACCACTACCTTATAAAGAAACAAAGTCTTCAGAAGGTAAAATAATGCTATATTATTTGAGACTTGAATCTAGGTCTGACATCAGTTCTGCTACCAGCCACTAATACTGTGCTTATGATGATGAGCATTATCATCCCCATACCTTCCTTAGCCCCACCCCCAATCAATCTGACATTTGTGTATGGGGCCGGGGCAGCTATTCTTTCATGTGGAGACCAAAGTATTTGGGAGTCATTGCTCAGGAGTCACTGACTTGGTTCTTGGAGACAGGGTCTCTCGCTGACCTGAGGCTTTACCAATTATGCCAGGATGACAAGCCAGTAAGAGCCTCTCCAGTGCTATAAGTTCTAGGGATTAGACTTAGATACTTATGCTTATATAGCAAGCACTTCACTGAGCTATCACTCCAGTCCCTCATTTTGAATTCCTCATTATCTTGTTTATAGAAACCTGAAACTTGACAAAAGAACAACCATTTTTATGCACCCCATATGATAAGAGAGTGCCTCTTTGCTACAGAGAACTAGAGTGAAATGACACACACCTTTAATCCTAGAACTTGGGAAGCAGAGGCTGGAGGATCTCTGAGTTCAAGGCCAGCTCCATCTATAGAGCAATTTCGAGGACAGCCAGGGCTTCATAGAGAAATTCTGTCTTAAAAACCAATATATATGAATGTGTATGTGTGTGTATCCAAATAGATACGTATAATAGCAGATCCTCATCTGAAAATGCCTCATTGCTACTCAGGCAACTGCAGAAGCTGCTTTTTGTTGTCTAAGGAGCTAAAGCATAAGAAAAGGGGAGAAATGTCCTGTCTTCCTCAAGAAATATGACATAAACCTGGGATTCCAACCCATTGAAATGAAAGGAACTTAGGTACTTTTTTCCAGTGAGATTCTTTTGAGACTGAGCTAGTATTTGTTATTGTCTCATAAGCCATGGGCACTGGATGAGATAGATATGGCTATCATCTCAAGAGAAGACTAGGGTAGCCCCTACCAGAAACTTTGTAGAGTTTATTAATGAAGGAAATGATGTAGAGCATGGCTGTCTCTGGAGTTCATGACTAAGGTGTTTCCATTATCAAATGCCAAGTAGGAAGGGATCAACCATCTTTCACTTTCTAAGCAACACGTTTATTTCCATACTGTGGCTGAACCAGAGGCTCATTCAGTGTTGACAATGCAAACTCTAGCAAGTAAAGAGTAAATCTGGTTAAAGCCAACTCCTGGATGCACTCTAAGGAAGAGTTTTAGTGCCATCATCTAGGGGACAGACCCGTAGGGCACTTCTAGGGTTTCTTCTTCCCTACAGTGGGACTGGTCATGAGCACTAAGCCTCTTTAATTGCAGGGTTAAATGTATAGTTTCTCTCAAAGCACCAGGTAAATGAAAGGATTCTACCTGTTGAAAACTTCTGTTGGACTTTACATTTTCCAATGAATCACTTTTGAATCTTTGACAAACAAATGTGTTCCACTTGATAGGAGATTGGTGAAGGGAAAAAATTGACTACACAATAGCTGAGGTCCAGACTTTGAGCTAGACTAAGGATCAAAAGGGATTCCATATGCTTCTAAGTTTCTGGGATGGCCCTGCACATTCCCTTTTATTTAGTTTTATGGCTTTGTTTGGTTGGTATTTGAACTATATTCTCTTTGTGTCAGTTTAGATCCCTGCTGTCTATGGCTGAGAACAGAACAGGCATTGGAATCTGTCTGCAGCATGCTAATACATAGGCCTCTTGTAACTAGAAGGTTTTTGGCCAGTCTGGGCCCTCAGTCCAGAGGAATCTCTCTCACTATCAGCCTCTCATTAACTTATGTGCCCTTGGTAAATCTGTTGAGGTCAGATAAACTTTAGATGTTATCTAGCCCCACACCAAAGCTTCAGTAGGTATCTCTTTTTTTAGCTCTAACAAATACTTCCCTCACCCTGAGGATAATGCTTTGATTCCTTCTTTTTCAGGTGCAAATCTCATATTCAAGTCCCTAGTGGGTCATTAATGAAGCTGGATCCGGATTTTGGGATTTCTGAATTTCCAAGTTTTCCTGTGTGGTGATCCAGATTCTGGCTAAGTTCTTTATCTCAATATACCACAGTTCTGCCATCATCGGTCTTATCTCTCCCTGTCTTATCTATTTTCACTGCCTACAGGTTGAAAGTTATGACTGCAGACCAGATCTTATACATACTTCTTATATCTCCCAAGATCCTTGGTATTATTAATGTCACAAAACAGTGTTTCATGTATGCAGTTATCCTGAGGAGCAGTATGTTCAGGCAGAACTTTGCCAGGAACACAATAACTAGGCAAATATAATTTCCTAGTGGTTACACTAACTATGCAGATTGAAGGTTGGGACTAGTACAAGGAGAAAACATCTCCTTCCTTATCCAGAAAGTACCATGTCTGCACAGTTCTAGATCTCATTCTAGACAGCATAGAAGACTCTGGGGAATGAAGAGGTGTGGGAATAAACTGCTTCCTGTCCCAAATACAGGGCGTCTACATTTTCTGTCTTCTACTCCAGGATCCATTAAGACCAGAACAACAAGACAAGCTGATTTCCACCAAGTTTCTACATTAGTTTCTCTGCTTTTGTTTTCCTGCCTCATTTGGCTTTGTCGGTACAGAAGCCAAAGGAAGGTCACCATTTTGGCAGAGAACTATATTCTTTCTTGAGTCTTCTTTTTAAAGTTTCTAGAGGCTTACTTTTCTTTTTAACAGCCTCGTTTTGGTGATAAAAACGTGAGAACTGAAAGGAAGAGAACACACACCTGGTTGTATAGACACTTAGGAATAGAAGTAGGTTCTGGTGCTTCCAGATGACTTACAGAGCTGAAGAAAAGAATACATGGTAGCCATGACCCCTCAAAGTACAGCAAGTGGCTGAGCATGATAGCACATGCTTTTAATCCTAGGACTCTGGGTCAAAGGCAAGCAGATAGATCTCTCGGTGCCAGGGCTACAGTGAAGCCCTATCTAAAAAAATAGCACAACAGGTAAGACAGATAAGATGTTTTAACTCTCAGTGACTGAGGAGGTGTCTCACTCTGTTCACTGCCAATGAAGTAGGAGCAGGCAGGATGCAAATCCTTTCCTCATAGAGCATCATATTACAATATGCTACCAAGGAAACAAAAGCCCTGAACTCAGAGGCACTTTCTGAAGTGCTTGATGCCTCAACAAAGTGCTGTGATCTTTGCTGCTGAAGACTGTAAAGAAAATCATGTTTGCCACAACGGTGCATCCAGAACACAGGCAGAGGCACAAGGCCAGCCTGGTCTATGAAGCAAATTCCAGGCCAGAATACATAGTGAAATCCTAAAGAGAGACAGGTAGGGAGAGAGAGAGAGAGAGAGAGAGAGAGAGAGAGAGAGAGAGAGAGAGAGAGAGAGAATGAATATCAAACACCAGAAATTGAAAACCGAAATCCCAGGTTTGGAAAACGGATAAATTAATTTAAATCATTCTAAACTTGTAATTGAGGAAAAATTTCAGGCCATGCTATCACTGTCTATCGGGGCTGTGGTTAAAGTTCTCTACCCTTTTAAAAACTGCTACAAGAATCTGAATGTTTCAAATCAAGCTAGTACAAGTTAAAAACTGTCCCCTTAAATAAGCTATCAAAGTCGGATTTCTTGTTCACCAACATTAAAAATGTATTAGCAGACAGAATCTAGGCCTAGGAAGGCAGCCTCAGTTGCCGGGATTCAGGGAAAAGCATCAACAAAGCTTAGCCGGTTCCAGAGACACAGCAGAGCAAGCAGCTCAAAGCACATTCCCCTAACAGTCATCTTATCACTGAGGAACTAAAGAAAGCTTCGAGATTTGGGGGCTCTGTCCAGGCACCCATCTCTACCTAGAGGTGGTCTACTCTCTCTCTGCTATCCTGGCAGAATGATCAGAAGCCAATTCTTGCTTTCCAAATTTTGCTTTGTGATATCTGAAAAGACACGGGTGCTGGATTCTCTTCCAGTTTTGAAATACAGGATTCTTGTACTGTTGTGGACTTTCAAAGAACAGCATGTCTCTTGTTAAGTGTAGACATCCACATTCCTTTATGTACCAGATAATAATTACCATGGGTTGTGGAGCTTGTAGGCTTTCTCCTGGACCTTCGGCTCTGCTGTGAACATAAATAACCAATGAGCCACAGGTCTACAAAACCACCCCTCCACTCCCTTCCCCATACCACTGGCTAGATTCTAGACCTTCAGTGCTAACACCCAGGCCAGAGGTTTCCAGAGCAGTTAAGAGTGGACCAGGTGGGTCTGGTGGTTGTGCAGAAGGGTCCCTATCACCCGCACAGCCTCCACTGTGACTGGTCCGCAGGTGGTCCTTGAGTGTCTGCTTGTAGCGGAAGCTCCTTCCGCACAGTGCACAGGGGTAGGGCCGCTCGCCAGTGTGGATGCGCTGGTGCTTTATGAGATGGTGTTTGCGGATGAAGCTCTTGCCACAGTGCGGACACTGGAAAGGCCGCTCACCTGTGTGCAGCCTCCGGTGGTTTAACAAGTGTTCCTTACGCATAAAGCTCTTGCTACAGTCTGTGCATGGGTAGGGACGCTCGCCTGTGTGGATCATCTGGTGACGAATCAGTGCAGAGTGGCCATTGAAGTCAATGCCACACTGAGGACAGGAGAAGGGGCGCTCCTGCGCATGTCCCCTCTGGTGCAGCAGGAGACTGATCTTTAGGCTAAAGCTACGACCACACTGTGGGCAACGGAAGGGCCTCTCGCTAGCGTGAGCTCGCCTATGGCTGGTGAGTCGAGCCTGGTCAGCGAAGCGCTTGGGACAATCAGGACAGGGGAAGGGGCGCTCAGTGCTGTTGTGGACCCGAAGGTGGTAGGTGAGTCGGGAGGGATGTGTGAAGGTCCGGGCACAGTGAGGGCAGGTGGGCGGTGTTTCACTGGCATGGTCCTGGGAGGTGCTACCAAGGTCCACCTGTGGGGCAAAGTGCTTGGGACACTGGGCACAGGTTAAGGGGTGTTCCGCTGCGTGGCTACACTGATGTGTCATTAACATGTCTTGGCTGAGACTCTTGCCACAATGGTGGCAGGAGAACATCTGCTCTCCAACTGGAGGCGGGAGTGGATAGCTTCCTAACTGAGTAAAGGTCACTTGTCCCTCTGAGGCTTCAGGCAGGTCAGTGGCTGTGCGTCCAAAAGGTGTCATCGGTGTATACTGCTGGCTTTTGAAAGCCACATCTGGAAAAGCATCCTTGGCTGGTGGTGGTGGGACCGAGAAGGCTACTGGAACTTCAGGACACAAGGAGGCTCTGGCCAGGTCTTCAGCTTTGACGGCAAGCTCTTCATCTGTAAGAAGGGACTCAGTTACCTCTCCAGTGCCTCTCACATTCCAACCAGCTCTAGCAGGTGGCTCTCAGCAGCTACCTGCTCAGATAAGCTCAGGGAAGGCTCCCATTACTCACAAGGCCCCAGATACTGTGAACCAAATCATTATAAGACTGTACATTAATGCTCTGAGTTAAAAAGGAATAACCTAGTACCGGTCTTCCCCACAATATTTATGCTTCACTTCTATTCAACAACTTTCTCTGGTGCCTGGTGCGATGAGGCCTACAATCACCTCTTTTCTTCTAGTCTACATTCTATGAGATAAACCCTTCCTTCAAGTCAGCTGACTCTCTTCTCAGAAATAAAAACTCACCTTTGTACCTTTGTATCTTTGGTCATTCTCCCTTTTCTCTCTACCTGTCTTCCCAAATCATAGTTAAATCAAACTATTCAAATCACTTAGGCCCATTCTGCTCTCCCACTCTTTCACTAAGGATGGGATGGGTGGGGGCAGGAGAAAGGATCCCTGTAACTCAGGCTAGTCTCAAACCTGAGTCCAGCCTTGGACTCCTCAGGCTCTGGGATTATAGTTTGGTTTTACACATCCTTGGTTATACATTATCTAAATACCTAAGCTAAAACTAACTTGAGTTTTCCAAACCTCAGATGTCTTTAAACCCCCCATCCAACTCACTTCCGAGCAGCAACAACAACAGACATGCCTAGATTGGTACGTACGTCTGTGGTGTAAATTTTCTAAATAGCAGAAACTGTCCTATTTCTCAGCTGCACTTCCTAGAATCTAAAGAAACATAGGGCACAGAATACACTAAAACAAAAACAAAAACCCACCAGATTCTATTATGCTATATAAACAGTTGAGCCCTTTCTGATCTTCAGATCCTCTTTTATAAATTATGTTATTTATCTTGTGGGAGGGGGCATGTACATGTCATGTGCAAATGTGGAGGTCAGAGAGTAACTAGGTTGGTTCTCTCCTTCTGCCATGTGAGTCTTGGGAAATCAAACTTAGATGGTCAGGCTTGGTTACAGCTAGCTGCCTTTACCCACTAAAGTCATCTCATTGGCTAAGATTCTTTTATAATTCAAGAAGTAAATCACAGTTGTCTCTAAATTTCATAAAAGGAAACATTTGTGGGTTTTTTTTTTTGTCTATCATTATTTTTCCTTCTAATGAGGGAAACTATTTCCATTTGGTCTCCAACACTTTTGCCTGTTTCTCTCTACCCTACAACCCATTTTTGTTCTATTTTGATTAACTGATGACTGAGACAGAGTCTTCTTGTATAACACTGGCTGGCCTAGAACTTACTAGTTCTTGACCATCCTAAATCAAGCAATCCTCCTGCTTCTGCCGCAAGTGCTGGAATTACAGGACCACACCTGGCTCTATTCTATCTATCCTTTCCAAGTGATCTTCAAATGCTCTGTTTTTCTAATTCTCACATTTTTTAATCAATTATATACACTTATTATTCCTCTAACAATCCTGTTTTTCTTTTTAAAGTGTAGTGCTAAATATTGAACCTAGGAATTTGTATGTGTACCACATTTTTGTCACTGATATACCCAGCCCCAACAATTCTAAATTGCATTTAAGAGTACATTTTCTGGGCTGGTAAAATAGCTCAGTGGGTAAATGCATTTTCCATAAGCCTGACAACCTGTGTTTAATCTCTGGAACCCACATAGTAGAAAAAGAGAACCAACTCCCACAAATTGTCCTCAGATTTCTGCATGTGCCTCCCCACACACTAATACATTGATGTTTTAAAAAATGTGTTTTTCTACTTAAAATTGATCTTGGTAGCCTTTTGGTTTCATTTCTGACCTGGACTTCCTTCTTGTCCCACTGTTCCTTGTCAATCTAGTACCTTTCAGTTGCACTCTTTAGTCACTCCTAGTGTGAGCTGATCTGAACATCCCCGTTCCCTCTGTTACTCACCTGCATAGGAGCCTTTGTACAGATCATTCTCTTTGGACTCCTGAGTAACTCCAACCTGAGGCTCTTCCTCTTGCTTGATCCAAGACAGAATATCTGAGGTTGAAAGGCCAGGTTCTGTTTGTAGAGAAAAAGATAGAATGATTTTCAGGGACTTGAATCAGAAGATGAAATTGTGCTGGAGAGTTGGCTCAGTGGATAACGTACTTGTTACACTTGCAAAGAACCTGGGTTTGATTCCTAGCATGTAACCACATGTAATTGTAGTTCCAAGGGATCCAAAGGCCTCTTATGACCTTCTTAAGGCAAAGTATTCATACATAAAATAATAAATAAATCTCTTTAAAAGGTTACATAATCATGTTTATTTGTTGAACATGACATTTTTAATTTGCTTTTGGTTTGGTTTGGTTTTGAGACAGGTTTTCTCTGTGTAACAATCCCAGCTTTTCTGGAACTCACTTTGTAGACCAGGCTGACCTTGAACTCAGAGATCTATCCACCAGCCTCAGCCACCCGAGTGTTGGGATTAAAGGTCTGTGTCACCATTGCCCAGCCTGACATTATTAATTTTGTACTCTTTCTTTCTTCCTTTCTTCCTTCCTTCCTTCCTTCCTTTCTTTCTTTCTTTCTTTCTTTCTTCCTTCCTTTCTTCCTTCCTTCCTTTCTTTCTTTCTTTCTTCCTTCCTTCCTTTCTTTCTTCCTTCCTTCCTTTCTTCCTTCCTTCCTTTCTTTCTTTCTTTCTTCCTTCCTTCCTTCCTTCCTTTCTTTCTTTCTTCCTTCCTTCCTTCCTTCCTTCCTTTCTTCCTTCCTTCCTTCCTTCCTTTCTTCCTTCCTTCCTTCCTTCCTTCCTTTCTTTCTTCCTTCCTTCCTTTCTTCCTTCCTT
>PVIH01009015.1:25990-85959 GCA_004025045.1 Sigmodon hispidus | reverse complement strand
CTGCTTTCAGAACAAGGTAGGGAAATTTTAATGTAAAAGTTGATAATATTAAAACAATAAATATAATTTTTATTCTAATATTTATGAAAAATTAATTAAATATAAAATTTTAATTTAAAGTTTTTGTTTGATGTCAAAATTGTGATACTTCTTTTACATACACACATGGGAAAATTTGGAAATAAATATACAGAAGACTACTAATAATAACAGATTTATAAAAAATAGCATTTATTCAGTATGTATTTTATGATAACACTTTCCCAAGAGATTTTTATAATTTAATTAGTTTAGTGATCATAAGTACCCTTTGAAGGGAATAATTTGTTCTTTACTGGTAAGGAAATTAGTCAAGATTAAATAATTTGCTAAAAGCCAGGTATTGTGCTTGTTACCTGTAATCCTCACAATGGGAAAGCCAGGCAGTAGGGTCATGAATTCAAGATCAACATGAGCGTATACTTCATTTATTCATTTTTGTGTGTGTGTGTACATGTGAGTATGTTAAGTGTGCATGTGGATGCTAGAGGTTGATGGTACTGTGTTTTTCTGTTGACCTCTATCTTATTTTTTGAAACAGCATTTCTCATTGAATCTAATTTTTTTTTTTTTTTAATGCCTGGCTGACTGGCTGGTTAGTGAGTTTTCAGGATCTTCCTGTTTTTACCTGGCTAGTGCTGAGGATACAATCGTGTGCTACCATGCCCAGCTTTTACATAGGTTCCAGGTGTTTGAACACAGGTTCTTATGATTATACAAGAACCTTATTGACTTAGCTGTTTTCCCAGTCACCAGCCTTGCCTATCCAGTGATAATAAATAAGTTAATAAATAACATTATTTGTTACAGATCATGCAATAGAACATGCATGGTGTTAGAATTCAAAATTTGAAGCCTGTTTTCAGAGTCATTGCCCCAATTAAGTTTTTGCTTGGAAAATCACAATCCATCGTTGAGTGGTAGTTATACTACTAAAAAGAAGTAAGCTGTTTTCTTGAATACCTCATATTAAATTGAGTTACTGTGGTATTTCTGGTGTGTGTTTCTCTCTTTTTTCTTGTGTGTGTCAGCGGAACACATATAGTAAACATCTATGTGGGATACTATTAATCCACTCCTGAAGAAAAAGAGACAGAGAGTTGGAAATACATACTAACATACATGATAAGTAATATTTGTACAGATAGGCAGACATATCCATGCATACACATTCATACTTTTAAATTACCTAAAAATGGCAGATGTCGTTAGGGGCCTCTAGTTTATATAGTTCTTCTGGTATTTTGAAACTAATGCTCATTTTTTAAAGACCATTTAAAATGTGAGACACTGTAGTAAATCTTTCATTGCATCTATTTTATAATCTAATAGCAAATAAGTGGAGATAGTAGAGGAATGAAAGGCAATAAACAGGGCTAATTTTTATATTATAGAAGTTGCTAAATGTAATGATTTCTGACTCCTCATTTCCTCTCAAAGGAGAATTTTAAAAAATGCTTATGAATGGCTAGCAAATGTCAGGAGCAGAGTAATGACATGCCCCTTATTACTTTTAACTTTATGAATTCTCTTAAGCTGTACAGAGTGGGTAATATTTAGGAATGTGTGTATATGTTATTGCATATACATATATATGCAATAACAATTAAAAAGGAGATCATGAATTTTTAAGATTTTAAATAGATCAAAGAGGAGTATAAGGGAGGGCTTGAAGGGAAGAAAGGGAAGGGAGAAGTGATGTAATTATATTATGATCTCAAAAAGAAAAGGAGGAATTTTAAAATGAGACAGTGGTTCACTTATTCTAATGTATTTGTCAATATTTCTTTTATCTGCTTGTCTTTTTCTGTTCTTGAGCTCTCAGGTGACTGTGTCATTGCTATTCTTAGTAACCAGGTAGGATCCCTAGGGAGATTCTGGTTCAACCACTCTGAGGAAACAGCTCTGTAAACAATATTGACCCTCCAGGGGACCATCAAATCCATTTGCACAGATACCAGTTGTCACAAACTGTTTACAAAGCTAGACAGAACAGACTGTTTGATTCATCACTTCTGTGTAATAGTCATGAAATAATCTTAGTTTGGGCTGTGAGTTCTGATTTCTTGGGTAATATCAGATATACATTTCTGTGTAATTGTGTGGAGAAATGTACTCCAAGAGGATATCAGAGTTTTCTTTTCTAGATAAGGAAATTATATCATAATTTGATTTATTTTGTAGATTAAGGAGCCAAGTGTTTAAACATATTGACACTGAGCCTGTTGACAATACGGATATCTCTGTAAGTAAAATAAAAATTCTTTCTTTTTTTTATTTGTAAGTGAATCTTTTTTAAGGATTTATATATTTTTAATAAATTTGTTTGAATTTTGGAAGTTATTATAAGTTGCTGTGATTAACTGAAATTCTTAAGTAGTAGATGCACAGAAACAGTTGCAAAGCTCATTAAACTGTGTGTTCATACATTCCTTTCTTAAAGATCAAGCCTGATCTTTTTTGTATTCAATTTTCCTGTTCTATTTCTGTATCTTTTTTTAATACTCTCATTTTGATAGCCTCTTAAGAACTCTTGATATTATCTTGTTTCCTAGTGAATGCTTATGAGTCTACTACATCAATCCTACTTTTATAGACTCTCTGAGGGTTTACACAGTGAAGGTGTCATTGACAGACTATTTGTGTGATTAAAAAAATGACAAACATGGTGATGGTCATGACACCATACATATACTTCAAACCATTGAAATTTATGACTTGAAAGAATGAATTATTTCTTAAAAATCTATTAAAGATTAATGATTGATACGTTCTTGGTTATTGTTTTCTCAAAGTGATAAATATCTAGGCAGTAGCCATGATATTGAGATTTTTTTAGCTTGATGAATTTGGCTTGTTTTCATTGATATGGATTTTTTTTAATTTATCTTTTTCCTTATCTACCTCTGCTCTCCCTCTATTCCCTCCTCCCAGTCCCTCCCAGCCCTCCTTTAGCCGCCACCCATCCCATTCCCCCATTAATTCCTCAAGACCAGCAAGGAGTCCCAAGGTGGGTCAGTTCAGTCTGGCATATCCAGTTGAGGCACATGGAGTCCCTTTTCCCAGTATCAAGGCTGTGTTAGGTGTCCCTCTGCAGGGAATGGGCTCCTAGATGTCAGTTCATGCACCAGGAACATAGTCTGATTCTACTGTAAGAGATTCCACAAACTGCCCACACCATTTGATAGTCGTCCACCTTCATGAAAATTATCAGTTGAAATCATATCTTCATCTATTAGAGAGAGAAGTCTACTATAGAGAGATGAGATCTTCAAAGATATCTTGTAGCTAGCCTTAAAATAGGTATTGATTTCAAAAGGTCAGCATCAGTTTCACTCAGGTTGTCCAGATGCATAACTTCCTTTGGCCATAGCAATGAATGGCATTTTAGATGAATACCATGTCATAGCTATTCAGAATATTTCAAATAGTTGCAGGATAAGTTAGCACAACAGATTTAGCATTAGATAAAACTAACCAAATTTTAAAGATATATTTGAAATGGTGGATATCTATGTCCATATAAAACCATGTCTGTCCACAGAAGAGCAAATGAAGGCATGGCAATAGTTATGAAGATTTTTCTGTTGCTTAAATTTGAATAAAGAAGTCAAGAATTCATAGACTTGTGAATTATGAAAAGAGATTATTATCTGATCCCCTATGGAGAGATGAATTTAAATAATATTAAATCAGTTAGCCAAAATGGTCGAAAAGTTAACACTGGCATTGTTAAACACTGATGTGGATTATGAAAGAGAACTTATATTTTAAATGCGTGTGTGTGTGTATCAGCAGTTACCTATTAATAGATATATAGATATAGAAATGGATATATACAGAGGGACATTATAATACTGTCACATCATCTTCTCTTTTCCTCTCCATACCCTTCTATGTACTCCCTTGCTCTCTTGTTATATACATATGTGTATGTGTCTGTTTGTGTGTATCCCTAAATACATAAATGCAAACTGCTCTGTATAACATTACATGTTTGTATAAGTTTATAAGGCTGACCATTTGGTTTTGGTTAACCTTCAGTTGTAATCGACACCAGGGAAGACTATTTCTCCTGCTCTCAGTATTCCTTAGTTGCCTATAGTTCTGTGTGTAGGGTGGAGGCCTCATAGGCTTTCCCCATCTTTTTTAGCACGTCTGTTGTTTGCTTTGTTCAGCTCATGCTGAGTCAGTCATGTTGGTAAGTTTGGTAATGACAGGAGACTTCACTGGATTCATTTCCTACATTTATAGGAGATGTGACTTCCACAGTGAGCTTCCTGTTCCTCTGGCTCTTAAAATATTTGTGCACCTTCTTCCACAATGATCCCAAAGACTAATTGTTAAGATGTTTTTATTCTTATCATCTGTCAGCTTTTTGATTGCCAAACTAACATTTGTTAGTTCATTTATTTACACAATTTTGCTTTTTCATTTTTGGAGTAAATACTGTCATAAAGTCTTCCTAGGAAATAAATCTTGGGTATGCATATATCTTAATATAATCAGCTGTATATCCCTTTCTTGGTCTTCGATATATTCAGATATTCATATTATTACATTAGCTTCTCATCATAATTGTACTAGAATCCTTCATAGACTGGTTTGTTCTTCTCTTATATTTGTTTTGCTTGAACACTGCCACAGGGTTAGGGTGTATTATTGTGTATATGGTTTCCAAAAATGAGTATCAAAATACTGAATAAGTGATAGAATTTAAAAGATCAAATTTTTCTTATAATGGTTGAGTACTTATATAGTATAATGTAGTAAAAAGAGAGCATTCAAAAGCCTTTCCAATATTTAGCATTAATTTGATGAAATAGTATTTGCCAAAGTGATTTTTTAAAAACATAAAATACAGGTAGGCAGGTAGGAAGATATTATAAATCAGCCTTGTTTACTCTGAAGTAAAATTAAATTCTCAATAAAAGAGTATAGATAGTTTGATTTGCAGAGCAGACTTCAAATGTCAGATGAGCAGTTCAAATTAGGAATCTAAAAGGTTTTATGACTGAACAAAATTAGAAATAGAGCTAAACCACACATTATGGGTTCCTTATATATATTAAATGTTTCAAATATTAACTTTTGAGGGTATTTTTTTGGAGGGAGGGGAATATTGTTAGTACATGGTCTTACCCTGGAGCTCAGGCTGGTCTGAAATTCACTAGCTAGCAGACCTCTTGCCATGGTCTCTAAACTATTAAAAGTAAAACATTTTTAGAATTAAAATCAGAAGTCTCAGATGTGTGGGCTGTATGGCTGCTCTTCCAGAGTACCAGGGTTCGAGTCCCAGCACCCACATGGTGGCTCTCAAGTTAAATTTCTGCTGCATGATGTTCTTTTCTGACCATCATGGGCACCAAACACACAAGTGTTGAACAGACATACATACAGGAAAAATACATACATAAAATAAGTTTTTTTAAAAAAATTAAAAAGATGTATCAGAAGTGTGTGCATTTACTTTACTATTGCTCCTAATATAACTAGTAAGACTTGGGAGAAAAGCAAATGCCTTCTTAGTTGTAAGCTTCTGTATCTCTTCAAAAAGTTTACAATGGAGGATACCCACAGTGCAATACTGGTGACTTACAAAGAATTCAGTGGCTGTTATAATTTGATATGTTAAACCAGCAGAAAAAGTTACAAATATGGTACCAAATAGCAGCATAGCTATCAGAGTTAGGGTTAAAAAAACAAAGCCAATGGAGTGACTACAACAAAAACAGAACATTAGGAATAAAACTTTGATGGAGAAATATGCTGAATTAGACCTAGTTATATATAAGTAAATAATTGGATCAAGTTGTAGATAGTGGTATAATTGATCTTAAAGGGCCAGAACTTAAGAATCTATCACAGTTGGTGTGTTATTGTCATAGGAATATAGGAGTCTTTGTAACTTCAGGCCTCCTGGCTTATCCTACCCCCTTTACAGAATCTTTGTTCCTTATTAACAGCAGAACAGCATAGACTCTAAAGTTATTTTTTAATGAAATATTTCTGAAGGCAGTTTTTATTACTTATATAATTTTAGTAACTGTGATTACTTTGAATTTGAGTTACTTGTAGAGATTTATATTCATGTTATAAAGTTATCTACTACTGATAGAGTGTTTCCTTGGTGCCTCTAAAATTATCTCATTTAGAGATTGAGGATGCCATTCTTAAGCCAGGTATTCTAGGAAAACATAATGGTGAATGATCATGTAAAGCAAACCATAAAAGAGTTTTCAGATCTCAAAAATCAAACTCTAATCTTTAAATGTAAGATTTGAGGATAATAATATGTTGAAATGTCAGGGTTATATTATAGTAAGCAGTCATGGTACAACATTTCTCTCTCTTTTAATTCATTTCCTCAACAAAAAGGAATTAAAATGATTTACCAAAAGCAAGTGATTTGTGATGTAGCTTCCACTTACCAATATGAGTAATATCTGGAACTAAAAAACTAAGGTTTTTTTATTTACAGTTAATACAAACAAAAAAAATAAAATCAGGTTTTGTGAGAGTTACTTTTTTTTGTATATTACTTTCTTTGAATTTTAATATTACTTTTGTGCCACAAAAGGATTTTGTGTTGGCAGATTTCCTAGTGCATCTCCAAGACTACTTTTCAAGACTGAGAATAATTTCTTCTGGAGTTAATGAAGCACATGTTACAATCAATAATTTTACCTTTTAATGTGAGGAGTAACAGAGTTGATTTTGTATGTATGATTTCCTCAAAAACTTTTCTATGCCATTAAATATAGTTTGTCTCTTTCAAATAAATATTGCTTGATACATACATTTTTGTGTGATATAACTAACATACAAAGTATATTTTATAATATAGTGCATGTATTTGATGACATTAATGTTAAAAATATTCTTGCTTTCATTTTAATAGTATGATGATATTATTGAATAAATCACTATTTATTGGTATGTCAGGTACTTAGTTAAGTCAGTAATATTTTGTTTTTACTTTATAGACAGGAAAATATTATATTAAATAGCTTGGATAGCATTACACAATTATGAAGGCTTTAATTTCCCCCAGGCAGTCTGAACCACAGTTCTATTTTACAGTATTGATTCATTACAGTTCTATCATTATTGTTTGCTACTTTTAGTATAGTGTGTTTAATCCAGTGGTTCTTGCAGCATCTGTAATCATTTAGGCAGTGTAAAAAAGGGAGCTGATCCCACTCCCATTCAGTTAATACAGGTATGGCTTGCTCTGCTAAGGTCATAGTGTGTAGCTTGATTTGTAAACTATTACTCTAAATAGTTTCTGTTTAGGGAAATGAAAATGTGGATGACAAATGCTGACCTACCCATACTTAATCAACTACAGTAAAGACTAGTAGCTGTGTTAAAAACTACAATGATGTTTTCATTAACAATGTTCATTTGATTCAACAATTTTCTAGTGTGGTTATTTTCTTCTATGTATTATATGATTTTGTTTTAGTGCAAATACAATCATTTGTCGTGCACAAGAGGCATTGGTGGGAAGTGAGAGTGCATCACTAAATGAACAGTTGACTATGAATTCTGAACAAAACATGCATGAATTAGACAATGAAGTCACATCTGAGGACCTTGAACTACCAGGGAGGGACTCCAGGAATCTACAGGCTATCAGTCCTGACTCAAATGAAGGGCCATCTACAAACTACAGGTGCGTGTTGCTTTCTGTGTTTTATCTAAAGGTAAGAATTGGAAGTCCATTTCTTCTTTATTACATTGTCCCTCATCTTCATTTTGGTGTTAGATAAATTTAATGTGCCAATGACTTAAAACAATTTCAAGAACATGCGACAACTTTCTATTACTTCCATATTGATATAATTTGTCTAGATAGCTGAGTTTAAAGAAAGCAATGAAGTTTGATTTTTCCTCAGTATTATTTTCTGTGACTCTTCTTTATAGATGTAATGATAATTGTGAAATTGATATGAGATATTGTTTACCAAAGCTCAAACCGACTTTAAGATTTTTTTACATAGCTCTCTGTTCTTTGTTTGGGATAATTTGAATATTTTTAGAGTGACCCTATACTCTTATCCACCTTTTGCCTTCCTTATTAATTTACATTCTACAGCATTAACTCATTGTTGAGTCTGTGACACCTGTGTTTTTATCAGTTGGATTATTCTACTTTGATAATTAATCATGTACAAGTAAAGATAACATTAGATTTGAAAATTACAGCATAATTCTGTTTTCATATTTTTCAGAGCACTATTTTAAATTTTTGTGGGGTTGTTATTTTGTTTGAAACTAAATAAAAAGTTTAAACTTAAATATATTTACATATCTATTGCTAATAATAAATTTATGTCATTTTAAAATCCCATATATAAATTACTTAATAACTCTTTTTAATACAGTATTATGGAATGTGGAAAGAATGATATGAAATATGAATCTGTGACTTCTCACCATGCTATCCCAGACTTAAGTAAAGAGACATCAGTTGTATATCTTCAAAAAGAATTGGAAATTCTCAGAACAAGCAATAAAAAGGTATAGAAATTCAAAAAGTCTAATTGCTGTAAGCAATGTCTTAGCTGTTGATTGTTTCAGTTTTCTCTGTGGTTTATCATTATGCATTTTTATTTATATCTTAATGCCTCAACAGTAAGTCTGTGATGTCTTGCTAACCAAGTATAGTTTAGTTAAGTGATTGACTATTTAAAATAAGCTTGCTTTGTTTTCTGTAATATCATCCAAGTTCCATAAAGCTACGGTAATTTATGTTACTATAAAACAAATATTCAAATTTCACTGTAGTAAAATTTGGTTTCAATCTTATGCAATATGGATTATATTATCAGCTATTTCCATGCTACTTTGATAATTTTTCTTCATTTCTATTAGTATCTTGCATTCTTTCACTTTAGTAATATATGTAGCCAAATGTCAAAGTTGCAAATGATGTTGTTTGCCTCGTATTTTGTTATACTATAATATGCATCCAGCTCAATTTACATGTAATATTTTGTTTCCTCTGGTTCCTCCTCAACATTCCTCGGGTCTGCAAATAATTTTATTAAATGCTGTTCACTTTCTATTGGTTCTTTTAAAAATAGAGTTTTCTGATTGTAATATTTTCATTGGTTGACCTAATCAGACTGAGGCATGAATGTTGTTTCTGGAGGAAAAGAACACATATGACAAGAGTCCAAGAAAGTATGGAAAAAGACAATAGAAGGCAGCATTCTGTATAAGCACGAGACTTTTTCCATACTTTGATTTCCCTCTTACTACATGCCAGTTTGAATCAGGTGTGACAGTGCCAATTTACATGAAATATGATGAGACTATTCACAGTCAGATTTGTATCAGATATTAAGATTATTATCTTAATTGATTTTTTTTCTCAAAATATTGGAATTATAAAGAGAAGCATAAACCTGCTGTCATTTTAGAGAGTCAGTAGAGCCCTTTAAATCCTTTGCTTTAAGACAAAGGAATGAATGGAATGGCTTCTGTAGTAAGTAATTTTAGTAATACTGTTGTTTGTGTTTTATGTCTGAATCCATGTATACAAATACATGTGAATTAAAAATTTTTCATTTTTTATATCATTTCAGGTAGCCATAACTTACAGAGCACATTGCAACCTTATTTTCTCCCTGAGAGTTACTATCTTTAAGCAGTTAAATCTAATATTATATAAGTACTTAAGAACAATAAAATCTTACTTTGTAATTAATTCTGTAGGGAAGGTGTTTATCAGATAAGAATAATTTTTTTTCTAATTTGTTTTAGCTTCAAGAAAAATTGACTAAAGAAGACAAAGAAAAGAGAAAATTGAAGCTTAACTTGGAACTCCAGGAGAAAGCAGCAGAGGCTAAAATTGCTGGAAGGACAGCAGGTAGGAGACAGTGCTCATGTTAAGCTAGAAGGCGATTGTAGGATGTGTGCTGGTAGATACTAGCTCATTGCCTTGTTTGCCAAAGGAGGAGAAGCCTTTTTTTCGTTTTGGCTGCTTAGAAAATAGGTGGCTTTAACATCCTGGTACTGGTATTAGTGAGGGCTTTACCTGTATTCACACTGATTTGGGCATTAAATGCATTGTTAACACCATGTCAATCCAATCACAAAAAGGTTGTTTGTTTTGTTGGAAGGGCCTGAACAAACAAGGGGAAATAATTATTACCAGTGCCTCTACCTTTCAAACAGCAGTTCAAATACCACTTATTGTTTTAGCTCTTGGAGAGGAAATACTTCTTCTTTGAATTAAGATAGTATTCATTACCAATGGAAACCTACATTTGATTAAAAAAAAACTGTTTTATACAGTTAATAGGTTAACATCTGATGATGTAGATGATGGCAGAGATACTGTTTTCCCTGAGATTAAAGTAAAAGGTTGCCACATTTTAAGGTTGTACATGACTGCCTTACATTTTGGAAACCATCTTACTCATATACAGGTCTTTTCATGGAAAAAAATTTGGAACATATTTATATGTTGGAGATACAGTCAGTGGATTCTGAAGTTTGTGATTTCCATCTCTGTAGTCATTGTAGTTTTTTTTCTTGCACTATTTTCCTGTTCTAAGAAATGTGAAAATTTGTAAAATGCTAGATAAACACTTAGAAATATTTTAAAGATTATGCTCAACAATTTTATATTTTATGAATCTTTAATGATTAATTATAATTATGTTTTGTAAACTAATTAACTTGGTTATATATAAAATAATTAGGAATTTTTTGGTGATTAATATAGTTTATTTTCAAAATATTATTGTGGGCAGTAGTTCTAAGTAAATGCTCCTATGATAATATGACTAAAAGGAACACAAATAAATAGTCTAGTTTAATACTGGATGGCAACTTTTCTATTAATGTCAAATAACCATAAACTTTTTTTCTTTTTGATAGGGAAATATAATAATATATTTTAAAGAGAATTAATAAAATGATAAAGTATATAATACAAGTAGAAGTTTAGAACAACAGGGAAGTTTCCTGAATTTTTATAAAAACCATAGATATGCACTAATTGCTAGGACAGTACTGTAAGATTTATTTTAAAATATATGCATAATTAACTTACTGTAAGTACTACAGAAATAATTGAATATTTGTGGGACTTTCATGACATAGTAATGATTTAATGTAACTAAGTAGCCTATCTCTTGAAGAGACTCATTGAGCAGTATTATTTACTATTTAACTTTTGAATAATACACTTCAGTTTGTAGTTCAAATATTTACATATTGTTATATATTTAAGAATTCTTGATTGAACAACTTGAATAATACATGCAAAAATGGAAGAAATTTAATTGTTCTTATTACTCATGTATTTTTCACTCATAACAGAATATTGGTTTTTTTTTTGGTTTTTTTTTTATGTTTCTTTTTTTTTCCTTCTTTATTTTGTATTTATCAAGAAAAAAAAAACAGTAAAAAGAATTTAAAATGCGGAAGAGTTAACAATAACTATACAGAGGATAAGAATCATACAAGCAAAGTGTTTTAAATGTCTTATTTCCACCTAACTGATGAAAATACCTAGGTTGTATTGAAACATAGCAGTGGACTCAAGAGATTAGAAAGTGAAAAACCTTTCACTGATTTCAAACTCTAAAATCTTCTATCCTTGGTTTATTCTTGAAATTTTCATTATTTCTGAATACATACAAAGTTTTAATAAACTCATATTGTACCTTGTATTGTGAAGTACCATTCCAAAGGAAAACACTAGAAAATAAAAGCAATTACATCAGCAGAGCAATAGAAAGAGAAGCAGTGCAGGACTCTGATTACATGTTCGTGATGCTGCTTCCTATCTTGTAACATAAAAGAACCAATAAGCCATGTAAGCAAAGATGTTTGTTCTTTATTACTGTACTTCACATTTATTTCAAAATGTTTATCTGGTGAAGTATGAGATAAATATACATGTATCTATTGCAATGTTTATAAGCAAAATATTATTTTACAAAACAGCTTCCACAAAAATGTAAATACTGAGTGAACACCAACCTAAATGCCTAAAACAGTAAATATGATGCAGAAGTATCTGTGGTTTTAAAATTTGTTACTATGTGGCAAATTATCCTCCTACTAAACATTTTATTGTAGTGTATAAAATATAAAAATTTATGACAATGTTTTTGTTGTGTTAGTTCATATTATAAGAATATTAACAAGTCTAATAATAGAATTGTTAAATAAAGCTTAATACATTTATATTGTGAGATGTGATACAATAATTATGAATTTTCTGAGCAATATTTAATGACATGAAAAAAACTTTATATCTCAAAATTAAGTGAACGTAGTAAGAAGATAGCATTTGTAACATTTTTGTGTTAAAAGAAGCAATATTTATGCACATGTATTGAATGAAAGACAAATTTGTTGGTCTTTAAATGAAGCTGAGTTGGGATTTACAGTAAAAAGTCAGATGTGGTTCATGTGCCTGGAATACTAGTGCTAGGGAAGAAAAGCGGGAAGATCCCTGGAACTCGCTGCTCAGCTAGTTTTGTGGATCTATTAAGGTTCAGTTTCCGTGAGTGACCCTGTGTTTAAAACAAATGAGACCTAGGGCAATAATGGAAAACACTTGACAGAGCTTCTGGCATTTACCTACCTACATCCCCCATTAATGATTTACTGTGAGTATACTTTAAGGGAGGTACACTGAAAATTATGTTAGAAAATTTAGAGACAAAGAAGTGGATTTAAAAAAAATTGCTACTGAAATATATATATATATACACAAATATAAATGTATATATGTACATATATGTATGTATGTAGCATAGCATTTTACTAAATTGTGAATTTAAAATAAGAGAAATGAAGTAAAAAAGGTTTGAGTTTGTGTCACTATGGTAAATCTTCATGTATATTATTTAGCTTCCTTTGTTTGCTGTTCATTTTTACGTAATGAGAATATTATCATTCTATATGTTCTTAAGAACATTTGAAGCTTGGTTATGTCTACTGTCACAAGAAATCTCAGATGGTTTGCCCTTTACTTGTTCTGCCCTTTCAGGAGTTTCCTTGTCATCATAGTCACTGATACTTTTCTAGATCATAAAATGCTTTTTAGGAAAAATGTAAACTTCATTACAAATCAAAGAACTGTTTATTAAGGCTTCGTTATGCTGTAGGTACTGACTATACATCAAAAAGGATAAAGATTTGAACTGTTAAGCATTTCCTTTTGACTTGTAAGCACTTTTTCATCACAACACTTCATACACACATTGGTTGTGGTGAAGTGTGCATGCAGATTCATACATTTCCCCCAGTGTTTTCCTCACATATTTAATGACAGTCTCACTCAGCACTGGTTAAAATCAGTTGTAGGTGGCTTTTACTTTTAGGCTATTGCTTGTGAAATGCTTAACTCATAGGTCTCAATAAATATAAGCACCTTTTTTTCTGGAACTCTTCATCAAATGGACATCATTAAATGCTTATAACAGATTTGTAGAGGCATGAGTACTTGCCAGTCTAATAATAGGTAATGACTCTGTGTTTATTTATCTCAGTCAGTTTTACAAAGTTTATTTAAATTTATTTTAAATACTATTATTTAATTTGGCATAGCTTTTCATCTCCTTTTATTTTAGATTTAAACTTTTAGAACCTGAGAGCTTGTTATTTGTTAGTATCTGTAAGAAGCTAGGTTTGATTTCCTACCAGCTGCAATATTAGGGAGAACAAGTCCTGTACTTTGCTTGGGCAGCACAGTAGAGCCAATCTTGCCTGTGGAGGTGTGAGTGATGCTGCCCTGAAGTTGTGGATGTGGGAGAGCTGTCTCCACTACTCCTCTGTCGTGTAACATAGGTGGGGGAGAGATGCCCTCCCTCCCTTTGCACATTACTGCCCTGAGGTCATAAGAATGAAGGCTGTCATTGCCCCTTACCAGCTGCAGCACTCAGAAGAGTGGTCCCTACACTTCACTAGGGCAGTACAGTAGAGCTGGCCCTGAAGGTATAGTCATGGGAGAACTGACGCTAAGGGCATGAAAGCAGGAGAAATGGCCTTGCCCCTTGCACATCACTGCCAAGGGTGAACTAGACAGGGAAATGCTTGGGAGCTCAACTGGTGGTGGAAACGGGAGAGCTGGTGGGCTGAAGAACTCTGCAACTACCCAGGCCCAGAACCAGGGTCATAAGTTAGCCCACTCTGATCTGCTGGAGCTGTGGAGGGGTTTTGTTGATCCTACAGTTTCAGGGCTGCACAATCTCCACTATGCAGTGTAGCAACAGGAGTCCAAGAGGAGTCCCAGTGAAGGCTCAGGGTGGATGGTGTAGCAGAGACCAAGGGCTTCAAACCAGACCATTGATTCTTTGGGATGAATGTCTGCATGTAAAAATGGATGAAGGTTTATCTCATCACTCACTGTGTGACATTACAGCTTTCATGATGATACATTCCTTTTCTTTCTTCTCCCCTCCCCTTTTTTCATTTCTTCTCTTAAATTTTGTGTTTTTTGAAGGGACAGGGAGATGGGTGGGATCAGGAGACATTATGTGAAAGACACAAAGAAATAAATAAAAAGTAATTTAAAAAAAAGAAAGAAAAAAATTAGGTTTGGTGGTGTACAAGTTTAATGTTAGCATTTGGGAGAATCCCAGTTCAAAACCAGCCTAAACTATAAAAGCTCGTGCCGGGGTGGGGTGGTGGTGGTGGTGGTGGTGATGATGACTTCTACAAGAATTGAAAATAAAGGAGAAATGTGTAGTAATGAGGTTTTACTTAGCTTTAAAGAAACATCCTCATATGCTTAATTTAAGAATTGTTTCATTGTTTCTATTGAGGATTTCTTATTCATTTTGACCTCTTTAAATTATAAACATGTATAATATTATTTGAAAACATCATCAAAAAACCTATTTTTTAGAGGAAAAATAGTTGAAATGTCAAATATGTACATTTAGTATCTCTTTTCAACTAAAAAATGAAGTGGCTAAAATTTAAAAACTTTAAAGATTGTTTTAATTCAGGTGAGCCTAATAGTAAAACATAATATTATGTTCCCTGATTGCATGTGATTATTTCTTTTATGTTAGTGATGTGTTTTTAACTTTTAAAAATATGTTGTTTAATTAAATCTTTTCTCTATTCTAAATTTGCCTACTGCTTATTTTGTATTATTATTTTATTATTTTATACAGATACTGTGAAATTTTTATATAAAAGTATTTTTCAGTATTTTATAATGTTTAAAATATATTTCTTCAAAAGCATTATTTTTTATTTCTTAAATGCTCACATTAGAGCCTCTGCTTTATATGTTAGTTATTTTTCTTTCTTGAATGTCATCCATTAAAGATTAGCTGTGGAAGGTTGAAGCATGGAGAGATTATGAATGACGGAAAAACTGCTGTAGAATAATAATCAGTTTTTGGTATTTAATGCTGTTTGACTTTTGCAGACACATTTCTTATTAACCTTTGGTACAAAGAGAAATCCAGGTTCCTGATATCTCATGAAGAAGATGAATTTGAGATCCTCTTCCAATTAAACTGAAATAAAGACAATATTGGATTTTAGCCAAATGATCTCCTTAGTTTTTAAGTCTCATGTTTATAAGTCTATCATCCATCTATCTATCTATCCATCTATCTTTCTCCTGTTTATCTATCTATAATATATATAGCATCTAACTATATTTTATTATGTAATTTAATATATATATATATATCTTCTAACTTACTCATATTGACTGTGCAATCATTTACAGTGCCTTTTCTCTTTAAGTACAGATCCTTTTCTGAACAGCTTTTGTAAATTATTTCACATATAAAGATAGTTCATTCTTACTGTAGTAGAAAATGTAAATTTGCTTTTCTGGACAGCATAGAAGTTTCATTGTGATTGTTAAGAGAATGAAAACATAGTCCTTGAATCTTACAACCCCAGATTTCTATTCAGTGACAATGTAAATGCTTAAAATATAGATTATATATCCATATATGTAAAGACTCCCAACTTGGTAATGTGGAAAAATAGAACTTGTGCCACAGAAAATCTGACCCCTTTCTTCTGGACTCACATAAAAGTGGAAAGAGAAAACCAACTCCACAAATGATTTTCTTTTAAAAATTTTTTATTTAAATTTTTTTTAACATAATCACCTTTGTCCTCACTCCCTGCCCTCTTTCCAGTCTTTCTTCCTCCCCCCTCTTCATTCCTCAGATAGGGGAAGGTCTCCCAGGGTGACTCATTGCAGTCTGGAATATCTAGTTGAGGTGGGACCATGTCCCTCCCCCAGTATCAAGGATGAATAAGGCTGTTCCTTACTCAGGCTGTTCCTCTGTAGGGAATGGGCTCCAAGAAGCCAGTTCATGCACTAGGAATAAATTCTGTTCCCATCGCCAGAGGCCCCATGCCATTCAGTTGTCATCCACATTTAGAGGGCCTAGTCCAGTCCCATGGAGGCTCCCCAGCTGTCACTTTAGAGTCAGTCAGCTCCCAATAGTCAGCTATCTCTGTGGGTCTCTTCATCATGATCTTGACCACTTTGCTTATACCATCTCTCCTCCCTCTTTTTAGTTGGACAAGCTTGTCCCAGTGCTTAGCTGTGGATCTCTGCATCTGCTTCCATCAGTTGCTGGATGAAGGTTCTATAATGACAATTAGGTGGTCATCAATTTTAGTAGAGGTGAGGGTCAGTTTAGGCACCCTCTTCACGATTGTTTGGAATCTTTGCTAGGGTCTTCTTTGTGGGTTCTTGGGTATTTTCCTAGCACCAGGTTTCTCTCTAACCCCACAATGCCTCCCTCTATCAAGGTATATGGACAGGAACAAACCTTACATACCCATAAACATAACGGGAATACACAGTAATGATAGATATTTCTAATTCATAAAATGTTAATGGTTCATATTCAATCTTAGATAGTTGTAATAGACTGTTCTGCAGTAGTAGTTCTGGATGTGATGCCAGTATTATGATGCCACCAAGAGAAGCATCAGGCAGCCTGGAGTAAGGGTTTCTTTTTCTGGTCTGAGACAATCCTTACTTTAAAGTTTTTAATAAACAGTTTATGCTAAGGAAGGTAAATTTTATGTGTGTAAAACATATCTTATAATTGTGGTTAGGGATGTTCATGTGGTCATTTCATGAAATAATTGTCACATTTGCAAGGTCACCATTTGACATCATTGTGACTCCCAAAAGTTGTTGACTCTCCTGTAAAGCTGCAACACTAGATACATCTCAAAATTGGAGATTTGTTTATAAAGGCCTAGCCATTACAAGATATTTTCTACATAATATGTGTTACTTTGGATTTGGGGATTCTGATTGTCTTCGGTGGCATTATTGTGTAAAATTATGCTGATTTCTCTCTCTTTAACTCAGCCTGTTATATTTAAATATCCACCACAGAGATGTTACAAACAAATACTTCTCTCTGACAAATAGCAATCTTTTAAATTGTTACTTAGAGAATCATGATCCAATATTTAAACTAGAATATTTTTCCAATATACTGTCTCTTTCCTACTATGTTTTTAAAACTTGTTTGAAAACTGTAGAATATGGGTTTGTCAATAGACATGGGTTCTGCTAAGAAAATATGTACTCTGCTTTGACTCAATAAACTCATACTTAGTATGGTTCAGCTTCTTCATATTTACTCTTGCCCATATTAGAAAACAATTAGCTTACTAAACAAATTTGAGTATTTGGTAGTGGTAGGTAAGGGTGATCCTCTCTGAATCTTCCTCATTTGAGTAAGAATTATAGGGTATTTGATAACCATGTTTAAAAATGGAGATATCCAAATATTATTGTAAACACCCAATGATTTGTTTTACCTACAATATAAGTATTTTACTTGGTTGGCTTACATAGTAGCTAATAATATTTGTTAATGTAATTTAACTGCTGTGAACCTTTACTGAACAAATATTGAAATTTATTCAAGTCAAAGAAAGAATCTCTAATGACTTTTGTTAAAGCTTCTATTTAATAGTTAAGGAGAAAAGTTTGTATGACATACGAGATGCAATTAACAGTAGATTTTACATTTAATAAAAAGAAAGAAGCATGCGTATTTGCTTTATTCATTCCATCATAATTTGCATTAGAGCTGTGGGTGTTTAATGAGCAAATTCCAACTAAAATGCTATATTGATTTTCTAGTGAACTTTGTAATAGTCATCTACCTTGGAAAAGCTCAATGTTTACAATTAAGTTTTCTTTACTAAAAATATTTGAAAGTTGCATATAAAGGATCATAAAGTTGATCCTTTAAAAGTACAGAATTCCAGAAAGAATTGGGTGATTTATAAACTCCCAAATTCATTTATAATCTAAAAGATGTTTTAAAATGACATTCAGTATTGCCTTACTTTTGAATATATTTTTTATTAATTGTATTATTGGATGTAAATTTTAAAATTCTATTTATATGAATGTTTTGCCTCCATTTATTTCTGTGCATTATGTGTGAATTTGAACTCTCAGAGGCTTGAAGAGAGCATCAGATCCCCTGGAACCTAGTCATTCTGAACCTGATACGGATGCTGGGAACCAAACCTTAGTCCTCTGAAGAAACAGAAAATGCTTTTAACTGAAGAGGCATCTCTCTAGTCCCATAATCAGATTGTTAATGTGGCATACATGTGTGTTTGGAGCATTTTAAATTTAACATTCAAATACTCATATAGATACTTGGATTTTAAATAGTCTTCTAAAATTAAACCTAGTTTTGTTAATCATATAGGACCAAGTAAGCATTTTTAGCATTAATCATGAGTAGACATTCTTATTCTTTTATCAAATACCATCTTTTGTAATATGAAGTGCAGTATGCAAATATATGAGCTGTGTGTGTTGTTGGCTCATACAGGTGAACATGAGTTCAAGTCCACCTTGAGCTATATAGGAATATTCTATATTTAATAGAAATAAAAAAGTTGTATAACAAATCTGGTTGCATTTTATTTATATAAATAGGAAATTTTTAGTAAGAAATCAAATATGTTGGCATTTAAAATGTATTCAGTATTTTATTTTGTATACTAAAAATATCCCACAATATTTAGAGTGATATGATATACATGTCCTAATTTGTAATTTCACCACTATTTTACATCCTCTCTGGCTTACATAGTATAAGTACTTTATAATGGGAAAAATTAGAATAATATGATACTTTGTATGAAATGTTCCATCATGGTGTGTGGTTTGCAATGAGCTGTGAATATTTTTTCTTTTTACGTTTATTTCTTATTTTGCTTGCCACTATAAAATACTGGAAAGGAAGAAATTTGAATTACATGTGTATATATAAATATCAAGATTAAAATCATAGTTAAATATTTTAGATTTGCTTATTTTATGTGTAGGAGTGTTTTTGCCTACACAAATATATGTGCACCATATACCTGGTGTCCACAGAGGACAGAAGTAAGCATTGGATCCCATAAAAATGGAGGTTTGGATGATTGTAAATGGTTTGTGTTGGTGTTAGGACCCGATCCCAGGTCCTTTGTAAGAGCAACAAGCACTCTTAACTTCTAAGCCAACTATTTCAACTTCAAATCACATTTTTCTCTTTTTTATTGTATTGGTTTTTGAAAATCAATATCAAACATTATATAAACAAACCATTTTGAATAGGTAACAAAAAGCCCAAACAGTAATAAAATTTCTCTTTTCTCTAAAATACTTGTAACATAAAAAATAAAATCTAAAGCTCCTCAAGCCAGGTTAGGCTCAGCTATAAATAAAGCATAGTAGGTCACAGCTAATGCCCACGGATGCACTATGGTCACCACAAATTTCTGCTAAGCACCCTTCTATAGACACACCAGTTTTGTTTTGTTTTGTTTCGTTGTGTGTGTGTGTGTGTGTGTGTGTGTGTGTGTGTGTGTGTTTTAAATCACTTTATTCACCCATCATCTTTCAATGAAAAATTAATATTTTTGCTTAAAGTCCACTAATGAGTGAGTACATACCCTGCTTATACTTCTGGGTTTGTGAGACCTCGCTCAGGAGGATATTCTCCAAATCCATCCATTTGTCTGAGAATTTTAGTATATCATTTTTTCTTATTGCTGAGTAGTACTACATTGTGTAGATGTACCACAGTTTATTAATCCATTCTTCAGTTGAGGAGCATCTAGGTTGTTTTCCGGTTCTTGCTCTTAGGAATAATACTGCTATGAACTTAGTTGAGGTAATGCTTTTGGGGTGTGAATGTGTGTCTTTAGGGTATATGCCCAATAGTAGTATTGCTGAATCCTTGGGGAGAGTGATTCCCAGCTTTCTGAGAAACATCCACCCTGCAGTCCAGAGTAGCTGAACATGCTTACACTCCCACCAACAATGGAGAAGTGTTCCCTTGCTCCACATTCTCTCCAGCATAGGCTGTCATTTGTGTTTTTGATCTTAGCCATTCTGACAGGTGTAAGGTGGTATCTCAAAGATGCTTTGATTTACATTTCTGTGATGCTAAAGATGTTGAGCATTTTTTCAAGTGTCTTTCATCCATTTGTAATTCTTCTGCTGAGAATTCCCTTTTTTAGTTTTGGACCCCATTTTTAATTGGGTTATTTAGGGATTTGGACTCTAGTTTCTTGAGTTCTTGCTATATTTTAAAAATCAGTACTCTGTCACTTGTAGGGTTGATGAAAAATCTCTTCCCATTGTGTAGGCTGTCATTTTGTTTTAATTACTAAGTCTTTGGCTTACAGAAACTTCTCAGTTTCAGGAGATCCCAATTATTGATTGTTATTATGAGTGTCTGTGCTACTGGTGTTATACTTAGGAAGTGGCCACCTGTGCCAATGCATTGTAGGGTATTTCCTACCTTCCTTTTTATCAAGTTCAGCATAGATGGTTTTATGTTGAGGTCTTTGATCCACTTGGATTTGAGTTTTGTGCAGGCTGATAGTCTTAGATCTATTTACATTTTTTTACACACTACCAACTGTCTATGCCAACACCATTTGTTAAATATACTATCTCTTTTCCTTTGAATATTTTGGGCCTTTTTGTCAAAGATCAGATGTTAATAGGTTTTTGGGTTAATGTCTGGATCCTTATTTCTATTCCATTGATCCATAAGTTTGTTTTTATGCCAGTGCCAGGCTGCTTGTATTACTGTAGCTCTATAGTATAACTTGAAGTCAGGGATGGTGATGCCTCCTGGGGTTCTTTTGTTGACCAAAATAGTTTTGTCAATCCTGGCTTTCCTGTTATTCCAAATGAAGTTGAGTATTGTTCTTTCAAGGTCCAAAAAATATTGTGTTGGGATTTTGATGGGCAATGCATTGAATCTATAGATTGCTTTTGGTAGAATTGCCCTTTTTACTATGTTGATCCTACCTATCCAGGGTCATGGGAATCTTTCCATTTTCTGATATCCTCTTCAATTTCTTCAGTGATTTAAAATTTTTGTCAAATAGATCTGTTACTTCTTTGATTATAGTTACTACAAGGTATTTAATGCTATTTGCAGCTATTATAAAGGGTAATGTTTCCTTTATTTCTTTTTTCAGGCTGTTTGTCTTTAGTGTATAGGAGAGCTACTGATTTTTTTGAATTAATCTTATATCCTGCTACATTGCTGAAGAAGTTTATCAGTTTTAGAAGTTCCCTGGTAGAATTTTGTGGGTCATTTAGGTATATAATCATATCATCTGCAAATATAGATAGTTTAACTTCTTCTTTTCCAATTTGTATCCCCTTAATCTCTTTTTGTTCTCTTATTGCTTTGTCTAAAACTTTGAGAACTATATTGAATAGGTAAGGGGAGTGGAGACAGCCTTGTCTAGTTCCTGATTGTAGTGGGTTGCTTTGAGTTTGTCTTTAACAAATGGTGATGGCATAGATAGTTTGATGTTGACTGTTGTCTTCATGTGAATTGCCTTTATTATACTTAGGAATTTTCCCTGTATTCCTGATCTCTCCAGGACTTTAATTACAAAGGAATGTTGGACTTTGTCAAAGGCTTTTTTTATAGCATCTAAGGAGATGATCATGTGGTTTTGTTCCTTCAATTTGTTTATATGACGGATGACATGTATATTTTTTCATATGTTGTACCATCCTTGCATTTCTGGGATGAAACCTACTTGATTGTGATGGATAACTTTTTTATATGCTGTTGTAATTGGTTTGCCAAAATTCTATTGAGTATTTTCACATCAATGTTGATGAGGGAGATTGGTCTGTAACTCTCTTTCTTTGTTTTATCTTTGAGTGACTTGGGTATCAGGGTGATTGTGGCCTCATAAAAAGAGTTTGGCAGTGTTCCTTCAGTTTCCACTGTATGGAACAGTTTGTTGAATATTGGCATTAATTCTTCTTTGAAGAACTGGTAGAATTCTGCAGTAAAACCATTTGGTCCTGTATTTTTTTTTTTTTAATTTGGGAGACTTTTAATTAACAGCTTTAATTTCCATTGGTGTTATAGGTCTGTTTATGTCTTTAATCTTTTCTTGATTTAATTTTGGTAATTGGTTCTTGTCCAGAAAGCTGTCCATTTCTTTTAGGTTTTCCATTTTAGTGGAGTATAGATTTTCAAAGTATGACCTAGTAATTTTCTGAATTTCCTGGGGGTCTGTTGTCATGTCCCTGTTTTCATATCTGATTCTGTTAATTTGAATACTCTCACTCTGTCCTTTGGTTAATTTAGATAAGAGTTTTTCTTTTTTTGTGAAATAAATTATTAATTTTTGATGAAATCTGCTACTATGATTAAAAACATTAATTGTTTAGGAATGTTAAAGTTAGTTACCTTTCTCAATAGTAGTGTATGCCTAGCATTCATAATGTGCTGGATTTAATTCTTTTTTTTCTGTATACTTTTTATTATTATTATTATTATTATTATTAACAAAGAAGTCATGCATTCTATCCCTGTATATCATTATTCAAGGTCCCTTCCCCCTCCTGCCACATTAGGTCATTTTTTCTTCTCCACAACTCCCCATCCCCTCTCTAGGCAAGCAGCAGACAGTCCCTTGGTCCCACTGACCCAATATTGCTTAGTTCAGTCTCCACTCTTGGCACATCCAGTTTTGTCCCCCCTCCCTCAAGAGTGAGTTATGTGTTCCTTTAGGGGGAGTGGGATCCGAAGAGTCAGTTCAGGGTGTTTCTGATCCCAAGCTGTTCATTGGTTGTGGTTTGCAGCTTGGGCATGCTTGGCTTTTTTCTTGTTCATTTGTTTAGAGATCACTAATGAGTGAGTACATCCCCTGCTTATCTTTCTGAGTTTGTGATACCTCGCTCAGGAGACTATTCTCCAAGTCCATCCATTTGCCTGCAAATTTGAGGATATCATTTTTTCTTACTGCTGAGTAGTACTCCATTGTGTAGATGTACCACAGTTTGTTAATCCATTCTTCAGGTGAGGGACATTTAGGTTGTTTCCAGGTTCTTGCTATTACATTGGAGAAAACCATTATTGGAGTTACTGGACCATAACCTGTAATAGATTCTAGTAAATCAATATCTCTCTCTCTCTCTCTCTCTCTCTCTCTCTCTCTCTCTCTCTCTCTCTCTCTCTCTCTCTCTATTACACACACACATACACACACACACACACACACACACACTATAAATTCTGTCCCTCTAGAGAACCCTGACAAGTAGATCATTGTACCAGAAATGGTTATACAGCAAAAGAAATACGAGGATAAATTTTCAAGTATCTATTTGAAACCGGCCTTTAATTTGCAGTTACCTACAGTTATTGAAACCTCTCCTAGAGTCCTGGAGAATACTAAAACCCATGATTTGTAATATGTGACAAACTTATTGAGAGAAATGCATTTGATTGTCCTAATTCACCTATTATGAGAAAGAAGAAATTTAGTGACCATATACATAAAATTTTTGACAATTTGTGGAAAAGAATGGTACTAGGTGGTGACTCATACATCCTCTAGATAAACTGACAAGAAAAGAATGAGTTATGTGATAAAATTAACCAACTTCTCACTTCTCGAAATACATTGACAAAGGAAAAGAATGAACTTGGTGGTGAAATTTTAGGACTCCAGATGAGCATAAACAGTCCAAAGGCTTCTAAGTGTGCCCTTGAAGAGAATACTTTCTCTAGCAGCCATAGAGCTTATGCTGCAAAAAGTAAAACCAAAACCCTCTTCATAAGGTTGTCTGAATTAAAATGAAAATTCAACCTCTAGCCTCAGAAAGTGTGAAGTTAAACTAAAGACCCTAATTGGGAAGAAATGGGATCCTGTAATTTGAGGTGATGATATGTAGGAAGTGTTGTAGAAGGTTTCCCGGCCCATTTAGACCGGGAGTTTCGTACCTGTCCCGCAACTCACCTGGATTTCTTACATGTCTCTTCTTCTCAGGCGTCGGATGGTGACTGGCTAACTCTACCTGTCTGTCCTCTGATTCTCCACCCACTTCTATGGCTCTCCACATAGGCCAAAACAGCTCCTTTATTTACAGCATACAGAGAACATTCAACCACAAGGAAGGCTCTCCTGAGGCAGAACCTTTGAACCCTCAGAATTTGATGGATTTATGTCACCTGACAAATTTCTCCACCATTAGCGGTAGATGCACTGCCCTACCTGAAGTATCACACTTTCTACCTTTGCCTGAGCAGATTAGTCTTTTATTGTCCACAGAACTAGCAGTGACTTTTCCTGAAGCAAATTCTAAGTGGTATAACTCTGATATCCTTCAGGGCTTAGCAGTAGTTGCCTCTAGACCCATAAGCAGACTTCAGACTTAGAGGGAGGTAGTAAGTGTAGTCCTTGAGGAGATGTGGTACACCACCAAAAAGCTTATGAGTGCTAATTCATTCAATCAGAATTTGGAGGAATATGTGTGGGAATGGATTTTAAAGATCCAGAATAATTGTAAAAAAAAATCATAATACTGGATTGGGATGAATTTATTGATAAGGATACACAGAGTAAAGGTAGTAGACTTAATTGTAGAAGTATGCACAATTAAAAAAAGGCACCAAAATTTTATTTCCTTGATTGTTTGAAACATTTGTCAAAGAGTCTACTGAAAAGGGGTGGAAATGCCAGATAACTCTTCGTTTACTGCTGAAGAAGCGATTTTAAGACTCAGGGAAATTACATTGCTAGAGTGGGTACACCATGCAAAACCTAATTTTTCAAGATGGAAACGCCCACAATATATGCCTTTCATTCATGAAAAATGATGAGAGGAGCACCAGCACATTTGTAGAGCTTTGCCATTGTTCTTTTCTTTGTGCCAGACGTTAGGCCTATAGATATTTGCTGCTCAGTTGAATGAATTAAAGGCAGTGAATCTAACTGAAACCAGAGTAGTAGCAGGTGCCAAGTGGAGGGACTGAATCACCAAAGACAAGATGAGCATGGTTATTTTAATGGACAGCACAGGCTAAGTAGTGTGGGCCATATAGAAAATTTTTTCTAAGGTAAAGGGTAAGTTTTTACACTTGGCCTTTCCCACCACCAAGAATGAAGCACAATGTTTATTGTTCCTATTTGTATTCTGGAAACAGAACATTCTTCACTTGGGTGTATTACTTCAGCCCATATACCAAGTGACACAGGAAGCTTCTAGCTTTGTTGAGGGGGGATTAGAATAGAAAAAAGCCTCTTTAATTGGTTAGGGCTGCTATATAGGCTGCTTTACTACTTGGAACATATGATCCAACAGACTCCATGGTATTTGAGATGTTAGTGGCAAATTGTGATGCTATTTGGAACCTTAGACAGGCCCTTGTAAGCGAATCACAGAAGAGACTTGTACTTTGGAACAGTGACCTAACCAACATCTGCAGACAACTATTCTTCCTTTGAGAGACAATTCTTGTCCTGCTATTGGACCTTAATGGAAAATGAATGTTTGACAATGGCCTACAAAGTTACTGTGCATCCTGAACTTCCCATCATGATGTGGGTAATATCTGACTTGAATAGCATCAATCCGTTATCAAATGGAATTGGTACCTATTACCTCATGAGCAGTGTCTTTATTGGTTGACTGACAAAGAGAGGACTAGGGCCTGGTTTATTGTTATGCAGGCCATACCCAGAAATGAATAGCTACAGCATTACAACTCATTTCTGAAACAACCCTGAAAGACACTGATAAAGTGAAATCTTCACAGTGGACATAATTTTAGACAGTACACATGGTCATAAACATTTTATTTGAAAGGAGAATGTCCAGATGTGCAGGTCAGTGATTGATGGGCTGTAGTCAGTGGATTGGCTAGATTGTCAGGCACTTGGAAAGAGTGTAATTCTGGAAAAGTGGTGAGAAAGATATCTGGTGAAGATAAATCTCTCCAAATTGGCAAAGGGTGTGAAGATACTTATGTCCCAGTAAAAATGCTCATTGAAAGGTTACTTCAGGTGAGGATAAGTTTAGTATTTTAGTAGCTAGATCAGGTGTTTGGTGAACAGTCAGCATCTTTAACTAGCTATCCCTGTCATTACTTGATTGGCCCATGAATACAGTAGAAATGGTGACAGGGGTGAAGGGAATGCATGAGTTTGACAACATGGATTTCTGCTCATTGCTGACCTGGCTACAGATGCTGCTGAGTGCCATCTATGCCAACAGCAGAGACCAACATTGAACCCCTGATATGGCACCATTCTTCGAGGTGACCAGCCAGTGACCTAGTAACAGGGTTACTACATTGGGCCCTTTTCTTCATGGAATGGACAGTGCTTTTTTCCTTATTGTAGTTGATACTTACTCTGGTTATGAATGTAATTTTCTGTCAAACTACCACCTATTGATTTACAGAATGCCTATCCACAGTCATAGGATTTTATACAGTATTGCTTCTGACCAAGGATTTTACTTCACAGCCAAAGAAGTGCAATAGTGGGCCTAAGCTCATGGAACCCAATGGCTTACCATGTTCCCCACCATCTTGAGGCAGCTGGTCTGATAGAACCATGGAATGGCCTTTTGAAGACAGTTACAATACCAATTAGATCTCAGTATCCTGGTGAGCTGGGGTAAGATTCTCCTGCAGGCACTATAATCTTTAAATTTGCATTCACTGTATGGTATAGTTTCTCCCACAGCCAGAATCCATGGGTCCAAGTATCAAAGGACATGAAAGAGAATAGTTTTACTCACTATCACTCCTAGTTCCCACCAGGAACATTTGTGCTTTCTGTTCCCATGCCCTGAAATTATGCTGGCCTTGAAGGTTTGGTTCCATAAGGGAGAGCATGCCTTCCAGGAGCCACAACATTCTATTGAACTGGAAGTTCACACTTCCTCCTGGCCACTTTGGACTTTTTTGCCCTTATACCAACAGGGTAAAAAGGGAATAACAATGTTAGGTAGAGTGACTTGATCTAGATTAGAGGGGAAAATTAGATTGCTTTTACACACTGGAGATAAGAAGATTGTGTCTGGAATAAAGAAGATCCCTTAGGGCTTCTCTTGTTGATACCATGCCCTATGATTATAAAGTCAGTCAGGATCTGCAACAACTCCATAGAGCCAGGATGACAAATTGCTCATAACCTTCTGGAATGAAGGTATGGTTCACTTCCTCAAGAAAAGTTTTAAGACCTGCTGAGGTGCTTGCTGAGGGTAGAAGAAATAATACAAAATGGGTAGTAGTGGATGTTAGTTATAATTATCAGCTAAGACCATGTGACTAGTGGCAGAAATGAGGATTAAAATTGATATAGGTATTTCTGTCTTATGATATGCTTATGTATAGATATAGACATATTAAGCAGATAATTGTATCTTCTTTTATGTCTTTATTATATAACATCAATTGAGATATTGGTGATTATTACATTTAAATTTTAAAATACTGAAGAATGTCTCTGAAGGGAATTTGACACCTAGTTTAAAATATAATGTGTTTGCAATTGTACATAGGTAGTTATGTTAGGTATAACTATGAGCTGATTGCTTTCATTTGGAAATTAAGGATGACGTAGGGTGTATGATTGCATGCCATATTGACAGAGGGTGGACTTGTGATGGTTACTTTTTGTAACCAAGTTGACTACAACTAGATTCAACAACTCAAGCAACTGGTCGTACCTGTGAGGGATTTTCTTGATTGTATCATTTGAAGTGGGAAGGCCCAACCTGTAAGTCTAGATCATTTGAAATGAACCCTAACCTATCCTAAATTGGAGCCACAGCTTTTGGCGGCAGCCTGTGTAAAGGACATGGGAGAAAGATGCTCTTGCTTTTGTGAACTTTCCCATACTCTTACTGGCGAGTTCATCTATCCTACTGCTGAAGATATCTAATATCTTCCTGATATTAGAGCCTAATTCTTTGGATTTTGATTTATACTGAGACCAGCTAGCACATTCCAGCCTCCTGGACTGAACAACTGTTGGATACATGGAATTTCCATCTGGAAATAATCTGTATTTTTTTTTAATGTATTAAACTTGCTTTCACTGAAAACCCAATCAGTGTTCAAATTTTTGCTTTCAGCCACAAAACTATTTAGTGGAACTGAGGAATATTTTGTTATATTCACTCTAGAATTTCTGTTGTTTTCTTCATTTTTTTTATGCTTTCCTCTTTTTACCATTTTTTCATCCATTTCAAAGTTTTTGTTTCCATATTCTTTTAGTTGCATTTGCTGGCTATCAATTTATCTCTTCAAGTGAGGATGTCTTTTTATTTCCTGTTTATTAATGGGCGTCATTTTTAGACAGCCATGTTGGTGAGATATGGGGAGTATAGCTTCCAGAATTACCAGGAGACACACTCTCCAGCAAACTCCCTGTTCCTCTGGCTCTGGCAGTCTTTCTGTCCCTCTTCACACATTCTTCCCTGAGCTTAGGTGCAGGAGTTATATCAGTTAAAACTGAGATCTACAACTTTTCATTTTGATTGGCTATAGTTTTCCATATTGATCTCTGTTACAGAGAAGGTTTTTGATGAAGGGTGAGGACTAACTGATCTGTGGGTGTGAGAACAAGTGTTTGCAACGTAGTTAGTAGTTATACTACTTTGGTAACATGGTAGTTATTTCTCCTCAGGATGCTTCTTTACCATCACTTTTAATTTAAGTAAACCAATAGCTGTCTTTAACAGCTCTATTAATTTATAACAACCATGTTGTGAACTAATATTCTAAATATTAAAAGGATATCTTACATATTTTCCAAGTTTACATTATAATTTGACTGTTTTAATTTAAGACAACTATCTAGGTATTTAAGGCCATATTGTATAACATTTTGCAATATTTTAAGGTATTTGCAAGGTCTTAAAAATTATATTTAAGAAAAGTCAGTTTAAGATAACATCAGAGTTCTCCCTGATGGTTGAGCTGGAACAGGGACTGGGACTGAGATAACTAGATAGAGGGAGACATTATGAGGTTAAGCAGAAAATTGTTGCTAGAGAAGTTCCAAGGGATCCACAAGAATGACCCCAGCTTAGACTACTAGCAAAAGTGAAGAGGGTGTCTGAACTGACCTTTTCCTGCAATCAGATTGGTGAATACCTTAACTGTCATCATGGAGCCTTCATCTGGTAAATGATGGAAGTAGATATAGAGATACACAGCCAACAATGAGGCCAAGCTCCAGGAGTCCAGTCAAAAGAGGGTTCTTCTTGAAATTCTTCTTGAGTTATAGGAGCAAAGCGTGAGTGGGGGAGTCAAGACCATGATCGAGAAATCTACAGAGACAACTGAGCCAAGCTAATGGAAACTCATGAAATTTAGACCATCACCGCTGTAGAGCCTGCATGGGACTGAACTAGGCTCTCAGCATACAGGACACAGTTGTGTCGCTTGGTCTGTTTCAGGGGACCCTGGCAGTGGGATCAAGATATATCCCTAGTTCATGAGCTGGCTTTGTAGAGCCCATTACCTGTAGTGGGACACCTTGCACAGCCTCAATGCAGGCGGGACAGGCTTGGATCTGCTTCAACTGAATATACCAAGCTTTGCTGACTCCCCCTGGGAGGCCTTACCCTTTAGAAGGAGGGTATGGTGCAGGGCAGGGGTGTGTGTGTGGCAAGAGAAGGAATGAGAGGGGGACCTGTGGTTGATATGTAAATGAAGTTTTAAAAATTTTTAAAAAGATAAAGTACAGGGATCAAAACAACAAAGAAAATATCAGTTATTTTTTAATTTTATTTAAAAAGTTTTTTTCCATATATACCATTGCTCTCTGTCCCTTCCCTCGTTCTAGTCCCTCCCAGTCCTCCCTCAGCCTTCTCCCACCGCATCCCCCCATCCATTCTCCAAGGAGGCCAAGGAGTCCCAAGGTAGGTAAGTTCAGTATGACATATCTAGTTGAGGTAGGTCTGAGTCCCTCATCCCAGGATTAGGCTGGGTTAGGTGTTCTTCTGTAGAGAATGAGCTCTGAGATGTCAGTTCAGGCACCAGGAACATAGTCTGATCCTACTGCAGGAGGCTCCACAAACTGCACATACAGTTAGACAGCTATCTATCTTTGGAGGGTTTAGTTTCTTTCCCTAAAGTATCCACAAAAGAGATCAAGAGAATACAAATTGGAAAGGAAGAAGTCCAACTTTTGCTATTTGCAGATGACATGATTATATACATAAGTGACACCTAAAATTCTATCAGGGAACTCTTACTGCTGATAGAACTTTAAGTCTTTGAAGAAAGAAATTGAAGAAAATATCAGAAAATAGAAAGATCTTCCATGTTCTTGGATAGGTATGATCAACATAGTAAAAATGGCAATCTTTACAAAAGCAGTTTACAGATGCATCGCAATCCCCATCAAAATCCCAACACAATTCACAATTCTTCACAGATTTTTAAAAAGCAATACTCAACTTTATATGGAAAAACAAAAATCCCAGAATTGCCCAAAAAACCCTGTATAATAAAACAAAATCTGGAGGCATCACCATCCCTGACTTCAAGCTTTACTATAGAGCTATAGTAATATAAACAACTTGATATTGGCATATAAACAAACATGGATCAATGGAATCAAATTGAAGATCCTGACATTAAACCAAACAACTTGAACACCTGATATTTGACAAGGAAGTTAAAAATATACAATGGAAAAAAAAAGTACTTTCAACAAATGTTGCTGGCATAACTGGATGGTAGCATGTAGAAGAATGCAAATAGATCCATATCTATCACGCTGCCACAAAACTCAAGTCTAAGTGGATCAAAGACATCATCATAAGCTCAGTTACACTGAACCCGATAGAAGAGAAAATGGAAAATAGCCTTAAACAAATTATCATAGGAGACCACTTTCTAAATATAACTCTAGTAGCCCAGACACTGAAAACAACAATAAAAGGGATCTTCTGAAACTGAGAAGCTTCTGTAAGGCAAAGGATATGTGTAGTCAATAAGATAAAATGGCAACCTGCATAATGAGAAAATATCTTCACTAATCCTATGTCTGACAGAGGGCTGATCTCTAATATATATAAAAAACTTAAAAAACTAGACTATAATATCAAATAAAAATAAAGAATTCTAAATAGAAGAACAAAGAATTATCAACAAAAAAACCACAAATGGCCAAAAGACACAAAGAATTGTTCAACATTCTTGATCATCAGGGAAATGCAAACCAAAAAAACCCTCATAGACTATCTTATACCTGTCAGAATGGCTAAGATGAAAAACAGTGATGACAACCTATGCTAAAGAGGATGTGGAGTAAGGGGAATAATCCTCCATTGTTGCTAGGAGTGTAAACTTATATAACCACTTTGAAAATCAATATGGCGGTTTCTCAGAAACCTGGGAATCCATCTACCCAATGATTCCGCAATACCACTTTTGGGTATATCCTCAAAGAATGGACATTTTTATGCCATTAGATCAACTCTGTTCAGCGCAGCAATATTTTTAATAGCCAGAACCTGGAAATAAGCTAGCTGCTCCTCACCAAAGAATGGGAGTAAAAGTGGTACATTAACACAATGGATCATTACACAGCAATTAAAAAATTGACATTTTGAAACTTTTAGGTAAATGGGTGGACTAGGAAAAACTATCTTAAGTGAGGTAATTCAGAAAGATAAACTCAGTATGTACTCATTTATAAATAGATATTAAATGTAAAGCAAAGTATAACCAGGCTACACTCTACAACCTCAGAGAAGCTAGATAACAAGGAGGACCCCAAGAGAGACACCCATGGATACTGCTTGGAAGGAGAAATAGATGAGATCTCCTGAGTAAATTGGGAGCATGTGAGCATGTAAATATGATGGGAAGAAAATATGGGAGAATGGGATGGTAGAGTTGGGAGAAGGACAGAAATAGATATTTGATAGAGGGAGCCATTCTGGGGTTAGAGAGAAACTTGGTGCTAGGGAAATTTTTAGGAATCCACAAGAATGACTCCAGCTAAGACTCTAAGCAGTAGTGGAGAGAATGCCTGAACTCACCCTCCCCTATAATCAAATGAATGACCACACTTATTGTCATCATTGAACCTTCATCTAGCAACTGATGTAAGCAGATACAGAGATCTGCAGTGGGATTATGGCATGTTGTAAATATTTGTCCCTCCTACTGATTTAATAAAAAGCTGATTGTCCAGAGGCAGACAGGAAGTGTTGATGGGGCTACAATTCTAAGAAAACTCAGAACATTTTAGAGCAGAGCATAGAAGCCACAGAGATGCCAGTAGACACAGAGAAAAATAGTTAAAATACTGCTAAAAAGGATACTAAGCCAAATGGCTAAACAAAATAAAAATAATAGGTTATTTTAAGAGTAAAGAGTTAGCAAGTTATATGCCTGGGCCCTAGGCCAATCAGCATAAAATTAATATAAGTGTCTGTGTGATTCTGTGGGAATGCATATATTTCTGTAATATAGGTCCAAACCTTGAGGCTAGGTCCAAAAATACAGGCCAAAAACTTAATACAACATGAGATCCACAGCTAAGCACTGGGATGAGCTCCCAGTCCAGAGGATGAGGAGGAGGTATTATATGAGTAAAGGGGTCAAGATCATGATAGGGAATCCCACAGAGACAGCTGATAAGCTATAGGGAGCTCACAGACCCTGGACTGACAGCTGAGGAACCTATATGGAACTGAACTAGGCTCTGAATGTGGATGACAGTTGTGTGGCTCATGGGGCCTCTGGCAGTGGGACCAAGATTTATCCCTAGTGCATGAACTCCCTTTTTGGAGCCTATTTCCTACGGAGGAACACCTTGCTCAGCTTTAATGCAGAGGGAAGGGGCTTGGTTGTGCCTCAGCTTGATATGCCAGACTTTGTTGATCCCCCATGGGAAGCCTTACCATTTATGAGGAGGGAGTGGGGAGTGAGTGAAATGAGGGGTAAGAGGGGGAACTGCAGTTGATATGTAAAATAAAAAAATTTTAAATAAAAAAGAGGTGTCGTTCAAAATGTAATCAGTTTCAAAGGTGCTTTCTGTTTTGTGTGAGTCACTGTCACAGTCAATGAAGTGCTATCCTGTTGTACATATGCATAAATGGGAGAGTTGCTTTAGTTTGGATCTTGCTTTTTATTTCTGTTTGTCAGCCTCCCACAGTTAATTCAGTTGCCAGTTGCCAGTTGTCAGTTTTTTTCTGAATGTGTCCTTTCCTTTTTGTGTTGATGGACACTTGGGTGATTTTTAACTTTGGTTGTTATAGAGGATACCATAGTATTTTATGTGTTTTCTCTTGTACTTGTGTGTTTAAATGTCTTTATGGAATTTACCACAGATTTTATAGATCACAGTAGGGACATACTTGATTTTAATAATGTTAACTTGTTCTTATATGTTATAGATATATATCTATAATTGCAGTATTTAGGAGACTTTTTTTGATTTTTTATTATGAATAAAGTCATATTTTTTATCCATGTATCCCCTTGTTCAAGCTCCCTTCCCTGTCCCACAACCCCCCCCCCTCCGGCCCAGTCACTCTCTCTTCTCCCCATCACTTTATCACCTCCACAGTAAGGGCAGGAGGTCCAAAGGTCCCAAGATGGCTTAGATCAGCATCCACTCCAGGCAGATCTGCTTTCCTCACCCCAACATCAAGACTGGGTCAAGTGTTTCTCTGGAGGGAAATGGGCTCCAAGGTGCCGGTCCAAGGTGTTTCACATCCCAAGCTGTTCAGTGGTTGTTGTTTGCAATCTTGGACATGCTTTGCTGGAGGGTAATCTTGCTCAGCCATTCTGGAATGCTGTATAGAGGCTCATTTTTTAACATTCCCATGTTTTTAATATCTAGGCCATTTAACTTTTTCTCCTTTTACACATTTCAAATATTTTCATGGTGCATTAGTTATTAAAAATGCTTCTTGAGGTCATCGATTGATAGTATATTAGATAAATACCCCTTGAGATAGTAGAATTACTTTTTGTTTTTGTTTAATGCACTTTTTCTTTATTTCTTAATTGATTCTTTTGTAGCTTTGGTTGAAGAAGTGTATTTTGCACAGCGAGAACGTGATGAAGCTATTATGTGCAGACTGCAGTTAGCCCTTAAGGAGAGAGATGAAGCAGTTGCACGTGTGAAACATATGGAAATGTCACTAAAAATGTATGTATACATTTAAAATTGTATATGATATAAACATTATAAAGTGTATGTGTTTATGCAGTGGTTACATACTCACGTGTGTCACTGATTCTTCTTATTACATAAGGAGAATTTATATACCTATGATAGGTTTCTCACATTTTGGCATGCTTGTGGTTTTCCTGACCATGAGGAAACAGAAATTAATGCTGTCAGCATAGTTATTTCTTTAGAGTTCTGTTGTCAGTGTTCTCACCCAACTTTTCCGTGGAACTCTTCTCATAACCTCCCTTAGTATCGCGTTTTTGTTTGTTTGTGTTTTGATTTATTGGTCCTTGACTGCACGTGCACTCTGTTTAGGGATTGGAGCTCACGTCTCTGTCATCCTTTCAGCATTGGAGCCCCATCTGGCTTGAACCTGTGTAGACTCTGTCCATGCTGCCACGGTCTCTGTGAATTCGCGTGTCAGTCCTGTCATGTCTGGACATCATTAGCAGTATTTAAAATGTTATTGATTCAATACAATTGAGTCTCAGGGGCTGCATTTTTTGGTAACTTGGTTGATTCTGTTTGATAAATAAGATCATATTTGGAAATTCTAAAAGTACTATTCAAATTTTTTATGTGTAATCTAATTTCTTATTATTTTAAGAATGCTTACTAATTTACTTATTGTATTGTGGTGGGAAGAGTAGTAGAAGGTATGGAGCAGGTATGGGTTTGTGCATGCTACCACATCTGTGTGGTTGTCAGAAAACATTTAGGAATTGATTTAGGTATGCTTGTGGTTTTCCTGACCATGAGGAAACAGAAATTAATTAAATTTTCCCCTTTTAATTAATTAAATTAACTCCCCTTCCAGGTGGTTCTAGGCATCAGACTTTTTTTCTAATGATTGTGATGTTCTTTGGATCTTAACTGTCTCCTCCAAAAGACCAATATGTTAAAGGACTACTTCCTGTGGACAGTATCAGAAGGTTCTGAAAACATCCAGAGTTACTATGTATTTACTAGAAGGTTAGGTCACTAAGGTATATGCTACCGGTTTCAATATTGGAACCCCAATTCCTTCTGTCTTTGCTTCTTTGTTATCCCAAGGTCAGCAGTTCCCACCTCAGTGTGCTCCTTGTTGTCATGAAATGCCTCACTGACTATTGTGAATAATTCCAAAATAAACAAAGGAATGTATTTATCTTTGATATATTGATTGCATTTTCTTTGTATATATACTCAAAAGTAGACTGTTGGTTCATATAGTAGTTCTATGTTTTCTAGATTCTTTATTATCCTTTTTAATTGATATATTGATTTATTATCCTACCAATATGAGATCACATTTTTCTGCATTCTCACTTGCAAAATTCTTTTCAATTTTGATTGGGATGAGATATCTCATTTGTATTCTTTATGTACTAGTAATGTTTAGCTGTTTTTCAAATACTCAGTCACCATCTCCACCAATAAGAAAACCAACCTTAATCTAGACATTATCTCTTTGTTTTTCTGTTTAGATACAAGTCTAGTTATCTACAAAGATAGGTTCTTGGTGATATATTGTTTTATCTATAAAATTAATTTATAAAAGTTATATTACTGCTACATACAGGTTAATTGGAGAGGAAGTGTAGTATAGAAAGTAAGAACAGGGGCTGGAGAGATGGCTCAGTGGTTGGGAGCACCGTCTGCTCTTCCAGAGGACCCGGGTTCGATTCCCAGCACCCACATGGCAGCTAACAACTGTCTGTAGTTCCAGTTCCAGGCAAACACCAAGGCAAATAAGTAAATAAATAATAAAGTTTAAAAAAAAAAAAAAAAAGAAAGTAAGAACAATGATTCTGGACCCAAGATGTATCCTCAAACCTTAGATTTGTTGCTTCTTAGCCATTTACCTATAGTTTAATCAAATTATACAGGGTCTCTGGGACTCAGTTACTCATCCATCAAATACATAAAATAGGCTTACATTCATATGTTGTCACTTGTTGCAGAGTTACAGTTGACAATGACACAGGATAAATATTCTCATTCCAAAAGAGAGGTTCAGGAGAATGGCAAGAAAGCAAGACTTACACTCAGCAGAACAAATGCTAAATTCTGAAGCTCTATGTTTGGCACCTGAGGGTTAGGGTAAGGGTTAGGTCTCATGATAAGAATTCCAATGGGTTTGAGTTGATCGATGTGTATGGTTGTCTTAGCTACTTTACTCTACTGTGAGGGAAATGCGTGACAAAAGCAACTTAAAGACGTACGATTTGATAGGTTACAGTCTTTTGTGATGGCAGAAGTTGGGTGATAAGAGCTTAGGGCAGTCCACCAATAGAGAAAGATAAATTCTGATGCTTGCCTCACTTTCCCTTTTTATTCAGAAACCTCATGCTCATGAACAGGGCACATATAGCCTAGTTCATATGACCTCAAATTAATCCTGTCTAGAAAACCCCTCACAGCTTTCATAGAGGCTAGTCTTTTAAGTGATGTTAGATTCTGTTAGGTCCACATTCAATATTAACCATCACAGTAGTTCTGCAGCTAGAAACACACATAACCTCTCTGTTGGGCTGTATCCATTCAGTGCTTACAGTTCTTTTGTGGATATCCAATGTTCCTATAATATCCAACATTTTGGCATCCCTGTTGTAATTGGCTTTGTACTCAACTCATAGGTTTTCTTATGAGCTTCATAAAGACTTATTGTAAAGAGTGTAATAGAGTTCCACATGTCATAGTTTCCCAAGCTTTCTCATAAATCTTGATCTATGCCTTTAGGTTGCATGACTCTTCCTAGGAGCTGTAGCTAAAGAAACAATTCCACACATCTACCTTAGTGAACCAGTCAGTTTCATGGTGTTGATAATGAGCATAAAAATAAAAGCACATCAGTGACTCAAAGGCAGCTACATAAAAAGTTCATTCTTTTATGTTAAATTGTATAGTCCCATATATATATATATATATATATATATATATATATATATATATATATATATATAAAACTAGTGTTGTATGTTCTCTATTTCTGAATCTTTTATGCCTTAAAAATCATATATTACTCCTCCAACTTTTCTATCTTATTACAGAATCATGTACTTATTCTAGTACTTTTACCTCTCTAAATATATTTTTAAATCAATTTGTTTATATCTGTAGAATGTCTTACTAGACTCAAATGTTTTTATTTGTATTTTTTTGGAACACAAACTCTTCGTCATTTGAGGTCATTGTTCTGCTTCTTACTATTGAACTAATTTTCAGAAAAGAAAAAGATAATATTGACGGATCAAAGGATGACTCCAAAAATGTGACATTTAATGTGTGAGTTTTTCACTTAGATTGCAAAGTTGTCAGTCACAATTTGCAGGGTATGGGAAATCAATTGAAACTTGAGCCCATGAACAATTACTTCAGCAAAATTCCTAACTAATTATCATAACTATGTTGTTAGACTGTTAGAGACTTTATTCTGAGTTTATAAATTATTAAGATTCTTTTGTCTACTTTCAAACCCTATATTAGTAAGATACAGTTTATTTTTTACTGCCTATATTTTATATAATATCATTTATTACTTTAAATCTTTAATTAAATCAGAAATTTTGTGATTTAATATATTAAATCTAGTTAACTTTGCCAACCCATGTTCATTTTTATATGAAACTAAAAGCCTTATATATTTTATATAGTTTTTTTGTACTATTTCTTTTGAAAAGATAGAATATCTAATTTGGATGTGACAGGAAATGACACAATACATGGTTTATTTGTTAGAGGCTTCCTTATAATTTTCTGAAAATAATTTTGTTAATTTCTTACTTCATCTTTAGCAAGTCAGTTGGTGATCCAGTTCAGAAAATTATGTCAAATATACTGATCTTCATCTTTTAATGTATTAATATTAAAATTTTGGTCTCACTTTTTAATACTCTGTTTCAGGGAAAGGCAATGATTATGTTATACATCCAACCTGTCACCTATTTCTGTAAATAAACTTTTATTAAAACCCAGCCACATCCATTCTCTTGCCTGTTGTCTGTTTTAGCACTAGTAAGTAAGCCAAGGTTGAGGAGGTAAGACACTAGAAGCTAATATATTTAGTATCTGCCTCCTAACAGAAAAAATTTAACTGATACCTGTTCTATTTAATTTAGTTGGGATAGTATTATGGCATTAACATTTGATGTCTGAGATTAACACATCTCTAAGACTTTATAAGCAAAAGAGAAATAGAAACAGCAACCCTTTCTATTTTTATAGTTATTTTGCATGAACTGCATGAACATATACAAATTTTAAATATCAGTCTTTTCTCAGATTAATTATGAGTAATAATAATATTATGATAATAAAATGAGATTCAAAACAAAAAGCAAAATGATTGGCCTTGCTCACTTTTACTAGGATGTTACAAATTAGGCTCACTAAAAAACAGTCAAATTTTTTTATTAGCACGTTAAAAATATTTACATATTATTTTATGATTGATCATACAAATATTTTTTAAAATCTGAGAGATAAGTTTTCATGCCTGATAATTACTTGGCCTTTGATAAAATAATCTATTTTAACTTAATAATTATTCATTACTAGCTACTGATGTTAATGCTAGACTAAATGCAGTTATTTCAGCTGTTTCTAAAATGTGAAGTTCTTCATATAAAACACTTGAACTCCTTGTCTTTATCTACTTAAAGTAATAATTTTTTCTTGCCATATCCCCCAAATAACTTACAAGCATTACATAGAAATCTCACATATGTTTTGTTCTGTTGATTATCTCAGGTATACAAATTGGGTAACATTCTTGTATTATTATTTTTTTTTGGTTGAACTAAACCTTCAAGCTTTCTACAATAACTATCAAAGTCTTCTAAAGATTACCAGAAGTCACCAATCTAAATATTTGATTCTCATCTATTTTTTTATATTTTAATTTTATGTTTAATAATTATAAAAATTTTAAATATTCATACTGATATTTTTTGAATCATCAGTGATCAGCTCTCAGTTTGATATTACCTGCAATAGTTTAATACTAAGATATTTTGCAGCATGTGATTCCATTTACAATCTTATTTAGCAAGCCAGTAAGTGAAGATAATTGCGACCAGCATTCAAGTCTTTTCACTGTGCCTATAGAGCAATAATTCTCATTTTCTGCTGTGCTTTGAAAGGAGTACAAAACAAGTGGCCAGTTCAAATTTTTGTCAAACAAGCTTTTTTTAAGTACTATATCTGAAAACATAATTTATTTTGGAGAAACTTCATAAAAGACATTATTTGCCCCTACCGGGGATGTGAATGGTAGCAGCTATGAGATGTTTGAGAGCCGCCGTTATTTATATAATTAGGGTCACTAGATCTTAAGTTGATTGCAGTGTGTACAGATGTAGCCGTTTTCTGCTTATGTGTTTTTCTGTTAAATCACTATGTTTAAAAACAGCTACTTTTTCTATGGTTGTAGTGAGAGCTACCAAATTCTGACATTTGGAGCAATTTTGTAGCATATTTATCAACTGTCTCTATTAATTTTTAGTACCATTCTTTTTGTGGTAAATATTAAATTTCAAAAGTGCAAATGTGAGAGTGCCTAAGAACAGGAAATTTATCTGTATACTTTTAAAATCTTTGTAATTTTAATATCCATCAAATTAAGTTTGTCCTCTAATTCACTTAATTTATTCATTGCCTAAATCCTGTTTTTTTAACTATATCACTTAGAATGTCTTTTCCATTAGTTCATTTATTCTTTTCATCCATATTAACAAGCAGTTCAGTAAACTTGATAATTATTATCTGAAAATGCATTTATGAAGAGAAAAAAATTGTCTTTCTCTTTCAATTGAATGATTCCATAAAATATGAAAATGGAAAAACAACCAGTCATCTAAAGTATGGTCCAATTTTGGTCAGCTTGTAAATTCAGTGTATTTGTATAACAGGTGCAGCAGTAGTTTCAGATTTAATTTAGTGTAATTATTTGCCATTGCTTTGGGTGGACCATAGTTAAACTTCATAATAAAACCCCTTGCTTTGTTTTTACTAGTGACAGTCTCCAAAAATGAAAGGAAATAGTTTCTGATCAGAATAGAAGGAACAGGAATAAATATCAAGATGAGAAAGAATGCTTCTATCACTGGGGAACTTTCTTCATCTAAACACATATGAACAATTGATCCTTGTAGTCATATATAGCAGTAAACATTAATAACTTAACAGTCTGCAGTCAGAGCAGAAGATGGAGAGCATTATTGGAAGAAGGAGTCGAGCAGGTGCCACTTTAATATGCTCAGTGTCATGGCTGACTCTAAAGACTAGTCGAATGAAATTACTTGAGGTTCTAAAGATTTAAAAAGCGAACTCATTTTGCTGCACTAAGGAAATGCTACTGATCAGGCTTTCTGTGTCCCTTTTTTCTAGGCTAGAAAATATTAACCCTGAAGAAAATGACATGGTAAGCCATTCTCTGAGGAGATTTCTTGATGTCAGTCTTATATCTTAGAGGCTTAAGTTCAATTGAGTGGGTTTCAAGAACTAAGATGTGGGAAAAAGAAGAATTGACACACTAATAATGTACATCTTTGCTGCAATATGAAAATTCAATAACTTCACTCAGTCAATTTACAATTCACATGTGCCTATTAATTAAAACCCTATATTAAATAAAATATATTAAAACCTCATGTCTGACTAACATATAATGGTGTTGGTAGACATTACAGGAATTACTGAGCAGAATAAACAATGCCGACACTGGGATAGCTATTCAGAAGAATGGAGCTATAATTGTGGATAGAATCTACAAGACCAAGGAATGTAAAAGGAGAATAACTGCAGAAGAAATGGATGCACTGATAGAGGAGCGGGATGCAGCTTTGTCTCAGGTAACTGTAACTGCTGGTACCCAGAAAAGCATACAAGTGCCATTTCCCCTCTGTTTTCAAATCCTGAAACAATGAATTTTGTTCAGTAGTCTTTATTTCCATTTTATTTTTTTTGTTGTTAACATATAAAGAAGGCAATGTGTTTCCTGTGACATTTCATACACACACATGCACACTACTTTGCTCTTATCTGATCTCTAATTCACACTAGCTTTCTGTAATTAATCAACACCATGATGTTTCACTATATTAAAATATTTGAATTTTTGCACCAGTTTCATGAATATGTATCCTGTAATTTAGTGAATAATTTCATAGTAAAAAAGTTTTATAGATTGTTATTTTGCAATAGAACGATCTTCCATTCATTAATCACTTTTATATAACATTTCTTACTTGCATTGCAGTTTTTAAGTGATAAGACTGTTTCTGTTTTGAGGTTGTTGTTGTTTTTAGTTTTTATTCTTAGAGACTGTTAATATATTTTGAATCAAAACTAGCATATAATTTTATGAACATATGCGTATCTTCCTGCTTTAATTCAACTCTAATTTCTTCCCTGAGCTTACTGAGTTCATCACAATCCTTTTAAGGAGTTTCAAGTTTCAAGTTCTCCACAACAGTTACAGCACTTGGCCTACATGCTGATTCCTCCTTAGTGTACTTTGGTCTTTGTCCTTCTGTCCTTCCTAAGTACAACTTTGAAACAATGCAGAGGATGACACTGCACATGTCCACTGAGGCTGCAGTTGACATAGATGATGTTACATCCCTTGCTCTGTGACCTGTTCAGAATCTGTTTCACTGTTTTTTTTCTACCTTCTACTACCAATACACCAGTCTCTATTTCCTCTGCCTACTGTGTGCCCTGTACTCTTCATACCATTTACCTGTGGTCACATCCTGTTCTCAGTTGTTACCATTCTCTAACTCAAGTGTCTCCATTTATGTCCTCCAACTTTCTTAGCTCCTTTACTCTGGAACTTTGATTTCAGCAATTTCTGAACTTCATTCAGTGGATCCTGTTTCAGTGGATCCTGCAGATGCTTTTTTAAATCTTAAATTCTTTATTTGAGATTAATTTGAAAATGCTTTTTTTCACCTTATCTGTTTTAGCTTCGGTGGCTCACCATAATTATCACCAACTTTCACATGACTTCAGTTCTTTCCTCTTTTTTTGTTACTTAACACTTACATACATATGTACATTGTATTCTGATTAAGGTCACCCTCCCCTACTCTTATCTCCGTCCAATCCCTGTTTATACTACCTCCTACCAGTTACTCTACTAGATTCATGATGCACAGGTGCTCGAGTGTGTGTGTGTGTGTGTGTGTGTGTGTGTGTGTGTGAGAGAGAGAGAGAGAGAGAGAGAGAGAGAGAGAGAGAGAGAGAGAGAGAGAGAGAGATTTAGTTTAACTAGTGCTATTTCTTACAAATGGATTAGAACTACCCACTGGAGTGTGGTCATGGGGTCAGAATATTCTCTTTCTCTTAATCTGTCAACAGTCAATAGTTTATCAGGGAGAGGTAGGGCTCCCTGCATCCCCTTTCCCCATATGTGATTGTTGAAGAACCCATTCTTGTTCAAACCAGTTCATTCATCCATATCTGTTGTGGGTTTCTGATTGAAGCAACTGTCTTACCAAAAAGATAAGTCTTCTTCTTAGTCTTCTTTGTTCTTAAGTTCTTTGTGCCCCCTTGTTCCACTCTGTGCCCTGGACTTCATCAAGATGGCAAAAATGACTTGTTAGGCCTGAGGACTCACCTACCACGTATTTCTCAGCACCTCCTGCCTTTGCAACCTTGCATCCAGGTAATAGCTTAGTATTAGCATGTTTCCTCCTCTCTTCTTTTGTCTTACTCACCAGGAACAATCAAAGCCTCCTTAATCTCCCTGCACTTTCCAGCTTTGCATGACAAGGGGAATTCATACACACTTGCAAACTGAATTAAATTTTATGACCACTGTTAACAAATGGACTCTTATTTTTGCTTTGTAGTCTTACCTTTTAGTAGTTCTCTATAGAAGACATTTTAATTCTTTCTCCTTAGGTACACCTCTCAACTTTCTTCAAAAAGAGAACTGTCATGTCCCTAGCTATTTCATCACCTTCCAACCTCATTGCATTTGACTTTTTTCCCTTTACTCCTGTGTGCCTCCATTTAAAGACCACCTCCCTACTTCACTTTTAGTGCATATAATGTCTATCTTGTTCACAGTTACCACTTAAGCCCATGTTTCCTCATTTATAAAATGTTTCTTATTAATCAGTACAGTTTCTTCTCATCCAAGATGCTGTGCTGTCTGTAATGGCTAGAAGTATGTCTTGGTCTAGGTCTACTTGAATTTCAACTCTTATAGTTTGGTAAGGCCTCTTGAACTGAGAGCTGAGTGTTATAAGGACTCATTCTTAAGAGTTTATGTATTCTAATGCCTGTCTTCTCTCATTCTACCACTACAAAATATTGTTCCTCCAGTGATGATGTCATATCAACTCAGCCCAATTGGAGAAGCTCTCTACATTCAATTCCTCAGCCCCTCTCTATACTAATGGTCAGTAAGGCTTCTTACTCCTTAGCTTTCACAGACCTTGAAGTGTAGTTCAGACTGGCCTTGAGGTGACATAGATTCTTCTGTCTCCAATGAAAATGAAGGTGTACAAAGGCCAGCACACATGGCCCTGTCTGTCAATATTTTTAAGATCCGTAAGTCAGTTTGTCCAATGTAGATGTGCAAGACCAATATTTGTCATGAAACTTGTCAATTAGATACCTGTTTTTTTCACTATCAAGTATATTCAATTTTAAATCATCCTACTATTGAAGAGATAGATGAAGCTATTCCTACTTGCTTAGAAAAATATAGTATAAGCTCAAATGTTATAAATTTTATCTATTTTCTTTTAACTTTATGAAAAAATTATGCATAGTATATGTCAAATATTGACTGATGCCCATTTCTTCTTTTAAAAAATATAAAAACCACAGCATTTTAGTTGATTGATGTCTACAATCTACTCTAAATGAAGATTAATATTCGGAAAATAATTTCTACTTTTAATTATAAAACTTTGGCTTTTACAAGAATATTCAAGATATGACCAACAGATCATTTTCCTCACAGTTCTTTTCCACTTCCTCTAACAGGCAACTAAGGAATAATGATAAAATAATATGATATAATATGATAAAAAAAAGAAACACTTTGGAATGGGACAAAACAGACGAGAAAGAGTCCAAGCAAAGGCACAAAAAACAGATAAAGATGTTGAGATCCTCTTATTTATGGACACTAGAGAATTCGTAAAACCACAAAACTGGAATACATAATGTATAACCAAAGGAACATGCTCTAGTTCATTTCCTGTTGCTGTAACAAAATGTGTGAGGCTGGTTACTTAATAAAGAACGTTCAGTTTAACATACAGTTTTTGTAGTCTGCAAGTTCAAGGTTGGGTGGCCTAACCTTTTGAGTAGTAGAAGGACTTTGTGGAAGAGATCACATGGCTACACATGAAGTTTGAGAGATTCATATGCCAGCTTTGCCCTTTCTAAAACTACTGCCTCTTACAGAATTTAACAGCTGTGCCACAGAGATAGCATGTTAATCTCTTTTAATAATAGGTCTTGAAGTGAACTAAACTTTTCATTTGGCTCTGTCTCTCAGAACTTTACCCGCCCTAACATTGCCACACTGGAGACTAAAGTTCCTTTAGAAGACACATTTGGCCCGTAAGTAAACCATTGAACCAAATTAATAAGGCATTTGGATTGTTCAATAGAAGGTTTTCCACAGAATCAAATACTTTATAATTTTCTAGGGCCGCAGAGATAAACTAAACTACTAAATTAAGGAGTCCATCTGTGGCGAATTTTCAGTTCAGCCCTATGTCCGTCTTTGGTACTATTCCAGCTCTTAAGATTTCACAAATAAAGTATTTAAATATATTTAAATATCCATGTTACTGATGATTTCTTTAGTAGTTTGCTAGTTGTGCTAAATGACATGGTTGAGTCCATGGTAGATATCAGTAAGCAACAATAGAATCAGGATCTGGTGGAGATTAGCTTTAGTAGCAGGACCTCATTTGTAGGGGGGGGGTCTGGAAAAAGTAGATTAGTCTTAGGTTAGTTTCTGATGATGTCTGAGTAAGGCACTGATCTATGAGTATAGAATGGCATTAGGAATCATTTTATTGATACTTCGCTTTTCTTTTTTGTTTTGTTTTGTTTTTTCATTTTTTTAAAAAAAAAACAAAAAAACCAGTAATACTTGGTTTTTCCCTTGCTCTGGATTGTCTAGTCTCGGCAATATTTCTAAATAATTTGATACCTTATTTGTACTGAATATAACACCTTTTTTTTTTTTTTAATTTAGTGACTTCATTTTGCCCAGGCTAAAACAAATACTACAGGTGACAACTCCTTTGTGCCTAGAGATGACAAATACAAAAGACAGAAAGCAACTAGGGAGTTATCATGGTAATTAAAGAAATTCAGCTAAGCAGTTCATAACCAGATTTCTGTGTCTCTATAAGCCACAAGCCCATACCAAACACCAAGCTTCAGCTCTAGCAAATCCAACACAGAAATGAAAACAAAACTCTAGGGAGACGTTTGATCAATATAGAAAGCACACTGACCTGCTGTTTTATAAATCTGTTTTGGCTTTAAGCATGGCTATCCCTATCACTAGAGAGAGCATACTTGCTCTGATCAGTCTTCCTTCTGTCCTCTATTCTAAGACCAATTTAAATATTTCTTTCATAAGTGTTTCTCACATGAAGCAATATTGATGACTGTCTGTTCTTCCTGCACTTTACTTTGTGTGTTGTTACAGCACATGGAATAATATACTACAATTAGTTTCATTTACGGCTATCATATTTTATACCATCCAGACTGGAACTATTTCTGTGTATTTTATTTTTGATAGTCCTATGATATTGTTGGTACAAAATCTATTGTTGAACCACTGAAATTATTAGCTTTATTTGACTGATGAATAAATTGGCAGTTTTTTCTCTGTTTCAAAGTGTAATAAATAAAAATGGGGAATTATTTTTTATTTGTTCCTGTTCTACTGAATGCCAGTTATGGGCCTTGTGTTGGATGTCCACAATAATTCCATAGTCATTATCATGCAAATATAAATAGTTCTAACTCTTATAGATCTTATAGTTTTGTAATGAGATATAGTAAATGAGTAAACAAATAAAAGTATTATCAGGTAGTGATGTAATTAAAACAGGACTGTGCTTTGTACCAGGCTTTGTTTTGGGCTGCTACCCAGCTCCCAAAGCATGACACTGAGACTCTTAATAGTTTTGAATGCTCAGCCTAGCTTAGGCTTATCTCTAGCTAACTTTTTAAACTTTAATTTATCTGTTTCTATTTATCTTTTCTGTCAGGGCTTTTTACATTTCTTCCTTCTGTGTATCTTATTTTCACTACTTCTTCTGTCTTTCTGCCTGGAGGCTGCCTGGCTGTCCCTGGGCATGTTCCTCTCTTTCTCTATCATTCTTTTCTCATTTTCTATTCTCTCTGCCAACATTCCCACCTATCTGTATATCTATTGGCTATCCAGCTCTTTATTAGAGCAATCAGGTGCCTTAGGCAGGCAAGGTGAAACCAAACCAACACATCTTTACAAAATTAAACACACATCCTTACATCATTAAACAAATGCAGCACAAACAAATGTAATGTACCTTTACCTGGTTAAAGTAATATTTCACAACAGTAGTTGGTGGTAGAAATAATTGGATGATCAAAGCAGGACTCTGTTAAGGTAAGTAGATGAACTAAGACTTGAAAAGAAGTGAATTAAGCCATACAAAGAACTCTAGAGGTCTCATTTCTTCAGAAAGAAAGTAATCAACAGTTCTTTGTGAAGGAAAGTTTACATTGTGATGAAAATACCAAATTTATATTCAAGTGAAGTATTTTAAGGGAGGATTTTTATTGTCAGGTGACGAAGGGGAGAGATCTCTCTCAGCTCTCCTGTATGCGGGTTTTTATTAGGAGAACCAGTGTGTGAGCTAGAAGGTATTAACAAGAGATAAAGCATTGACAAGTCTCTGAAAGATAACACTGATGTCTTGCATAGAGGAAAAAGATCAGCTCTGGAGAAGGGAACCCATTTGGGAAAGATTTGGAAAACTTTATGAATAGATCTTTGAAGATAGATTGGATTTAGGCAGAAGGGAACAGGAGGATGTGGCTGATTTCCATTATTTGGTCTCAAATACTGATGATATTTGCATTGTGGTGAAAGATGTTTTGGGGGAGGATAAAAATATTTAGTAAGGGAAAGTAATATTGATAAAAATAAATATTGACCAAGGTCTTGCCTATTGAGTCATCAGCATATAGTTAATTAACTCTGTGACACTACAAAAATCTAGAGGAAAAATGGAGCTCATGACCACAGTCTGTAGCACGTGCTACCAATTGACAAAGTAGGAGCATCAAAAGAGAAAGTCAGCTGACATAAACCTCCAGAGTCACAGAGACTTAAGAAAGTGAAACAAGATGGTTGTTTTCTTCTAAGGCATGCGAGGGTGAAGCAGGAAAAAGAGATAATTGGTCATGTGAGGGATGTGGAAGACTTATACAAGATTTAGTTCAAGACAAAGGCAAATAGTATGGTTCAGTAGGGAAATAAGAAATGATGAGGGAAAGGAACACAGTGGATATACACAATACGTTTGCTTCCCTGGAATGGATGTAGGAAAGTGTTGAGTGGAAAGGTTTATGTAATGTCTTAGGAGAGTTTTGTTTATTTTCTAATGAGAGCTGGTAGGAAGAGGAAGTGAACAGTGATATTTTAAGGAAGACAATTGGAGTAGTGAGTGTTAGTATAAACATGTAGATGGAAAGTAAGCAAAATATAGAAAAAAAAACACATGAAAAGTTGGGTGGATATCTGTGCTGGCAAGTACATAAATTGAGTAATAGGAAGATATAGTTGAGGTGTCTATTCCTTATGATGATGTTCTATTAAGTAATGGAGATTTCTAAAGTAAAGCCAGTTGGGAATAGTTTTCTTTTAAACAGAAACCAAAAGAATGTAGATTTTTCTAGGCAAAGCTGAATGCACACTTGAGAATTAGAGAAGTGCATTTGTTTTTTATAATTAGGTATAGTTTGTTCTCCTCGCTCCACATTTGTATCTCTATTGTGGCCTCTTCTGTAGATAATTGATTACTACAAAGATACAAGACTTTAGTAGAGAAAAAACAGGATAACCATGAGCCTTCATTTCCTTGTAAAAAAAAAAAAAAAAGGAAAAGAAATGGTAAATATTTAGGAAGACAACTAGGAGAAGAGGCTTTTTCAGAAAGTGAGAACGTAATGATTAAAATTTGTGAATCTTAGTTAGATAATTCTTAGTTTATCACTTGACGTACAGTGCTATAGTGTCCAGCTGTAATAATGTAGCAAAAAAAAAAAACAAACAAAAACCACTTGGGAAAAAGTCAGTAGGGCTGAGGTGATGGCTCCCTGAGGAAAGTGCTGCTGTGCAGTCAGATGACTTGGGTTTGGATCCCGAGTACCCATGTTTTGTTTTGTATTTTTTTTGAACACTTTGAATATGATTTTATTTTTTGTTTTCTTTTTTTTATTCTTTTTTTTATTATTATTATGAACAAAGAAGTCACACTTTCTAACCTGTATATCCTTATTCAAGGTCCCTTCCCCCTCCCACCATATCAGGTCATTCTCTCTTCTCTGCAACTCCCCATCCCCTCCCTGGGCAGGCAGCAGGCAGTCCCATGATCCCACTGCCCCAATATTGCTTAGTTCAGTCTCCACTCCTGGCAGATCCAGTTTTCTCCCCCCTCCCTCAAGAGTGAGTCGGGTGTTCCTCTAGGGGAGTGGGATCCAAGGAGTCCTAAAATTTATTTTAAAAGTTTTTTTTAATATCAACCACTACTCTCCCTCCCTTCCCTCCTCCCAGTCACCCCTCAGCTTCCCTCCACTCAATCCTCCTCCTCATCCATTACCCAAGATGTGTAAGGAATCCCAAGGTGAGTCATTTCAGCCTGGCATATCCAATTGAGGTAGGTCCCTCATCAGTATTAAGGCTGAGTTAGGTATTTCTCTGTATGGAATGGGCTCCAAGATGTCAGTTGATGCACCAGGAACATAATCTTATTCTACTGCAAGGGGCTCCACAAACAACATTTGGAGGGTTTAGTTTCTTTCCATGAAGGTTCCTCAGCTACTATTTCAGAGTCAGTGAGCTCCCATTAGCTCCGGCTAGACTCTGTGGGTCTCCTCTTCATGATCCTGATCCCTTTGCTAATATGCTGTCTCTCCTCACTCTCTCTCTTCAGCTGGAACTGGTGCTCAGCTCTGAATCTCTGCTTCTGCCTCCATCCATTGCTATAATGGTTCTATAATGACAATTAGGGTGGCCATTCATTTCATTATAGGGGAAGTCCTGTTTAGGCACCCTCTCCACTATTGCTTGGAGAACTAGCCAGAGACACCTTGTGGGTTCTTCGAGGTTTTCTTAGCACCAGGTTTCTTTCTAACTTCACAATGGCTCCCTTTATCAAGATAGCCATTTTCTTTCTTTTTTTTTTTTTTTTTTTTGTTCTCCTTCTCTGTTGCTGCTCCCACTCAACCAGCTCCTCTCATGATTTGTTCCCACTTCCTCTTGCTCGCTCCCTTTTATGATTACAATTTACTGAGATTTTCTCTATTTTGTCTTTCCAGGAAAGGGGAACCGGTTTTCTTATGTTCCTCCTATTTGAGGGTTGTGGTTTGCAGCCTGGTTTTCTTTGATTTATGTCTAAAATCTACTTATGAATGAGTACATACTACATCTCTTGCTCTGGGCCTGTGATAACTCAGGATAATAATCTCCAGTTCTATCCATTTCCCTGCAAATTTTAGAATTGTTTTGGCTGCTGCTGTTGCTGAGTAATACTTTATCGTATAAATGTACCACAATTTGTTAATCCATTCTTCAGTTGAGGGGCATCTAGATTGTTTCCAGGATCTGGCTATTATGAATAATGCTGCTATGAACAAACATAGTTGAGCTAATGCCATTGGGGTAAGAATGTTCATCCTTTGGGTATATGCCAAATAAGGGTATTGCTGGATCCTTGGATAGATTGATTCCCAGTTTTCTGAGGTAAAATCATATGATTAATGGCTATACAAGTTTACATTCCCTCCAGCAATGGAGGAGTATTCCCCTTGTTCCACATTCTCTCTAGCACAGGCTGTCATCTGTGTTTTTGATCTTAGCCATTCTGACAGGTGTAAGATGCTATCTCAGAGTTGTTTTCATTTGCATTTCACTGATGGCTAAAGATGTTGAGCAGTTTTTTAAGTGTCTTTCAGCCATTTGTAATTCTTCTGTTCAGAATTCCCTTTTTAGCTCTGAACTCCCCCAATTGCATTATTTGGGGTTTTGACTTCTAGTTTCTTGAATTATCTATATATTTTAGAGATCAGTCCTCTATCAGATCTAGGGTTGGTGAAGATTTTTACATTGTGTAGGCTGTTACTTTTTCTTATTAATCATGTTTTTTGCCTTACATTTTCTTACAGAAGCTTCTCAATTTAAGGAGATCCCATTTATTAATTGTTGTTCTTAGTGTCTGTGCTACTGGATTTAGGAAATGGTCACCTGTGCCAATGCGTTCAAGTGTATTTCTCACTTTATTTTCTGTCAAGTTCAGTGTAGCTGGGTTTATTTTGAGGTCTTTAATCCACTTGAACTTCAGTTTTGTACAGGGTTATACATATAACTATTTGCATTCTTCTACATACCATCCAGTTATGCTAACACCATTTGTTGAAGATACTCTCTTTTGTCCATTATATATTTTCAGCTTCCTTTTAAAAAATCAGGTGTTCTTAGGTGTGTGAATAAATATGGGAGTGTTCAATTTGATTTCATTGATCTACAAATCTGATTTTATGCCAGTACAGTGCTGTTTTTATTATTGTAGCTCTATAGTAAAGCTTGAAGTCAGAGATGGTGATGCTTCTTGAGGTTGTATTATTGAACAGGATTGTTTTGACAATCTTGGGTTTATTTGTTATTCCATTGAAGTTATGTATTGTTCTTTCGAGGTCTGTGAAAAAATTGTGTTGGGATTTTGATGGGAATCTCATTGAATCTGTAGATTGCTTTTGGTAAGATTACCATTTTTTCCTATTTGATCCTACCTATGCAGGAGCATGAGAGATCTTTCCATTTTCTGATATCTTCTTCCATTTCTTTCTTTAGTGACTTAAATTTCTTGTCATACAAATCAGCCACTTCTTTGGTTAGAGTTACCCCAAGACATTTAATACTATTTGCAGCTATTATGAAGGATGATGTTTCTCTTATTTCTTTTTCATACCTTTTATTTTTAGTATATAGGGGGCTGCTGATTTTTTTGAATTAATTTTGTACCTTGCTACATTGCTGAAGGTGTTTATCAGTTGTAGGAGTTCTCTGGTACAATTAGGTGGGTCACTTATGTATACTATCATATCATCTGAAAATAGTGAAAATTTGACTTCTTCCTTTCCAATTTGTATTTTCTTAAACTCATTTTGTTCTCTTATTGCTTTAGTTAAGACTTAAAAACTATAATGAACAAGATAACTCAAAGCATTGTCTTGTTCCTGATTTTAGTGGGATTGCTTTGAGTTTCTCTATATTTAGTTTGATATTGGCTGTCAGCTTGCTGTATATTGCCTTTCTTATGTTTAGGTATTTTCCTTGTATTCCTGATCTCTCCAGGACCTCTACCATAAAGAAGTGTTAGATTTTTCAAAGGCTTTTTCGGCATCTAATGAGATGATCATGTGTTTTTTTTTGTTTTTTTTTTCTTTCAGGTTATTTATATAAAGGATGACATTGACAGTTTTTGTATGCTGAGCCATCCCTGCATCTCTGGGATGAAGCTGGTGTATGAGTTTTTTGATATGTTCTTGAATTCAGTCCTGCAGTATTTTATTGAGTATTTTTGCATCAATGTTTATGCCGGAGATTGGTCTTTAATTCTTTCTTTGCTGCATCTTTGAGTGGCTTAGGTTTCAGAGTGACTTTAGCCTTATAAAAGAGTTTGGCAGTGTTCCTTCCGCCTCTATTGTGTGGAACAATTTGAGGAGTATTGGTATTAGTTCTTTAAATGTCTGATAACAGTATGGACTGAAATGATCTGGCCCTGGGCTTTTTTTTGTTTGGGACACTTTTAATAAAAGCTTTAGTTTCCTTGGGGATTATATGTCTATTTAGGTCATTTATCTGGTCTTACTTTAATTTTGGCAAGTTGTACCTGTCTAGAAAGCTGTCCATTTCCTTTAGGTTTTCAAATTTAGTGGATTATAGGTTTTCAAGTATGACCTAATAATTTTCTGGAATTCCTGGGTATCTGTTGTTATGTCCCCCTTTTCATTTTTGATTCTGTTATTTTGGATTCTCTCTCTCTGTCTCTCTCTCTCTCTCTCTCTCTCTCTCTCTCTCTCTCTCTCTCTCTCTCTCTGCTTTTTGGGTAATTTGTACAAGGGTTTATCTACTTTCTCAAAGAACCAACTCTTTGATTCATTGATTCTTTGTATTGTTACCTTTGCTTCAATTTTATTGATTTTTAGCCCTGAGTTTGATTATTTCCTGCCTTCTACTCCTTTTAGGTGAGTTTGCTTCTAATTGTTCTAGATCTTTCAGCTGTGCTATTAAGTCTCTTGAGTGAGATTTCTCCAAGTTTTTCATGTAAGTATCTAATGCTATGAATTTTCCTTTTAGCACTGCTTTTATGGTGTCCCATAAGTTTGGATGTGTAATTCATTTTCATTGAATTCTAGAAAGTCTTTGATATCCTTCTTTACTTCTTCCTTGACCCAGAGGTTGTTTAATTAAAGATATTCAGTTTATATGAATTTGTAGGCTTTTGTGGTTTTTGTTGTTATTGATCTCTAACTTTAATCCATGGGGGTCTGATAGGCTAGAAGGAGTTAGTTCCATTTTTTGGTATCTATTGATATTTGCTTTATGATGGAGTATGTGGTCAATTTTAGAGAAAGTTTGATAAGGTGCTAAAAAAAGGTATTTTTTGTGCTTGAGGAAAAATTCTGTATATATCTCTTAAGTCCATTGGAGCCATAACATCTGTTAGATCCCTTATTTTCTGTTAAGTTTCTGTCTAGTAGACCTATCCATTGGTGAGAGTGGGATGTTGCAGTCTCCCACTACTAATTTGTGGGGTTTGATATGAGATTTATGCTTTAGTAATGTTTCTTTTACACCTGTAGGTGCCCTTGTATTGGGGGCATAAATGTTCAGGATTGAGACTTTATCTTGGTGGATTTTTCCTGAGATGAATAAGTAATGTCTGTCCTGAACTCTTTTGGTTGATTTTAGTTTGAAGTATACGTTGTTAGATATAAGTCTATTTGATTGGAAAGACTTTTCCCAACTCTTTACTCTGAGCCTGTGTCTGTCTTTGATGTTGAGATGTGTCTCTTTGATGCAGCTCAGGGATGGATTTTGTTTTTGTATCCATCATGCTAAGGTGTGTCTTTTTATAGGTGAACTGAGTCCATTGTTATTAAGGGATATTAATGACAAGATATTGTTATTTCTTGCTATTTTTGGTGGTTGTGTGTGTGCGTGTATGTGTGTGTGTGTGTGCCCTTCTTTAAATTTTTTTTTCCTGTGGGGTTATTTATTGCTTGTGGTTTCGTGGGTATATCTAGCTTCCTTAGGTTGGAGTTTTCACTCAAGTGCATTATGTAGGGCAGTATTTGTGGATAGGTATTGTTTAAATCTGGTCTTGTCTTGAAATACCTTGTTTTCTTCATCTATGGTGATTGGTAGTTTACTGGATATAGTAGTCTGGGCTCACAATTGGGGTCTTTTCGTGTATAAATATCTGACCAGGACCTTCTTGCTTTCATTGTTTCCATTGAGTAACTTGGTGTTATTCTGATGGGTCTGGCTTTATAGGTAACTTGACCTTTTCTTTTCTTTTGCAGCTCTTAGTATTCTTTATTTATTCTGTAGGTTTAGTGACTTGATTATTATATGGTGAGTATAATTTTTTGGGGGGGTCTTGTCTATTTGGTGTTTTGTAAGATTTTTTTCTAATAGCCATTTTCTTCTTTAGGTTGGAAAAGTGTTCTTCTATGATTTTGTTGAGTATATATTCTGTGTCTTTGAGCTGATATTCTTCTCCTTCCATTGCACTTATTCTTAGGTTTAATATTTTCATGGTGTCCCATATTTCCTGAATGTTTTATGTTATGACTTTTGGTTCTAGTGTTTTCTTGGACTGACGTATCTTTTTCCACTATTGAAAAAAGACTCCAGAGATTCTCTCTTCCATTTCTTGCATTGTGTTGGTTATGCTTGCCTTTGTAGTTCCTGTTTGTTTATTCAGATTTTCTTTTTCCAGCATTCCCTCGGTTTGTGTCTTTTTATTGCTTCTATTTCAATTCTTAAATTTTGAAATGTTTGCTCTACCTGTTTGATTGCTTTTTCTTGTTGTCTTGCATTTTCTTATTTTCTCTCAGGGATTTGTTGCTCTCTTTCAATTTTTTGTTTGTCTTTTCTTTTATTCCTTTAAGAGAGTTTTTTAATTTCCTCTTTTAATACTTCTATTATCTGTTTTTAAGGTTGTTTCTTTCTGCTTCTTCATTTTCATGATCATGTTTTGTTGTTGTAGACCACCATATTCTTTATGTTGTTACATATATTCCTGCCATGTATTCTTGCACTTGTGTCTGCCCATTGCTTCTTCATATCACTGCAGGATTTGTATCTCAGGGTGCTGGTTTTGGTACAATCTGTTCTGGTTGTGTCTATTTATCAGGAAGCCTCTCTTGGTCCAATCTGGACTCTTGGTCCACTTGGAAGTAGCATATCCTGTGCCACAGTGACCTGTACCTGGTGTAATAAGAGCTGGCTGATTCTGTGTGTCAAGGATTCAGTCTTGGTCCAGTATGAGCTCTTGATCTAGAGGAATCCCTTGATTCTATAGGAGCTCTTGATTCAATACATGCTGGCAAATTGTGGGTCTAAGGTACCCTTCCTAATCCAGTAGCTGCTGACACACTGTGAGTCTCAGGTGTCCACCACTCTTGATCCAGTAGGTGCTGAGGAACTGCTGGTCTTGGGTAGCCACTCTTGATTCAGTAGGAACTGAGACACTGTGGGTCAAGGAACCTCTTTTGATCTAACATGTGCTGGTATATATAGTAATAAGATTCTGGCCCAGCCTTTCCAGCCTAGCCAGAGGTTCTGACCTGCTGTCCCACAGAAACACACAGACACTTGTATTAATTTTATGCTAATCAGCCTGTGGCTCTGGCATATTGCTAGCTAGCTCTTGCTCTTAAACTAGCCCATGATTCTTATTTTGTTCAGCCATGTGACTTGGTACTTTTTCTCAGCAGCATTGCAACTTCTTTCCTATGTGTCTCACTGGCATCTGTCTGGCATCTTTCTGGCATTTTTGCTGTGCTCTTCCTATTCCCAGAGTTTTCTTAGTCTGGTAGCCCTGCTCATACTTGATGTCTGCCTTCAGCCAGTCAGCATTTTTATTAAACAAGTAGACAGGACAATTATTTACAATGGAACATAATCCCACCACAAGGGAACTGTGGGACTCAGGTTGCAGTTAAGGTCTTGGGGTGATGGGGTGGGTTGGGGATTGGGCAGGATTTTGTAGTTGGGGATGTCCAGGGAATTGGATTTTACTGGGTCTTCTGTCCTAGAGGGGTTTTCTGTGCTGGCCTGGATTTACAGGATAGATTTTTGATATTGTTTAAAGGCCAGGTATGGTAGCAGCTTTCTGGAATTCCTGTGTTGTAGTGCAGAGTCAGATATATCCTGGGGCTCTGGCCAGCCACTCTAGCCAAAATATTAACTTTCAGTATCAGTGGGAGACCCTGCCTCAAAAACAAACCATCATCCTCTGGCTTTCCCTGCAGGTGATGTACCCACATGCACATATGCTCACACATCATGCAAGCAGCACATGTGTGCATATACATATATATATGTATGTATGTATATGTGTGTGTGTATATATGTGTGTGTATTGCAAAAGAAGCCAATGCATTTCAAAATTGTGTTTGTGTAAGGTTATATAGAGTTAAAGGAGAGTAACTTCTCATGTTTAAATGTCTGTACTTGTTACATAAAGAGAAAAATATTTATTAGTTTTAAATTGTTCATATATTTCCCCTAGATGTATTCTCTTTGGCACTTTTGCATAGCCAGCAAGGCAGAAGTTAATGTAATGGCACATGCATTAAGTTGCAGAACTCTATACTAAAGCAATCTTTAGCTAATTACAAATTTCTCACTGATATTTTGTGTGACCAAATGTTATAGACAGGTTGAGATTAGGTAGCACAATCTAAATTAACTAATCTACTTGAACAACAAATCCACAATCATGAACAGTGACATCAAAGTTAATATCCATTAATCAAAGAAAATACTTAGGTAACCTAGTGTCTTAAACTCTATTTTGTCTTCACTTTCTATTTTTCATAATTGAAGTAGTATACATAATATTATGAAAGATATAAAATAATGATGTGTTAAATTATCAGAAAGTGATACATGAAATAAAACATATTAAAATAATTAGAACCACACAGAAAATAGGAAGCTTGAAGCATTCTTTATTATACTGACTTAAAAAGTTCTATTTTTTCTTTAATTAAAGTGTTAATTCAGTTTTCTATATACCATACAGTAATTTGTTTGTGTTTTTTTTCCTGTTTGTCTCACCAACATAAGTTACTATTGTATTAATTATAATTATCTTTCTTTTTCCTTATTACAAATACTCTACTGTTAAAAAAACTTTTAAAAAGTTTAGCTAACTTTAGCAAATACAAATAAACAGAAAGGAAATAAGTACCCATAAACTCACTCCCTAGAAATAATCACTTACATATTCTTTTCAATCCATATTGAAATTTCTATTTGTTGTTTCACTTAGGTTTTATAATTTCTGTATCTCATAATTTCATAACGTGAGGTTGTTAAGATTTGTTCAGCTAACCTATCCCTGGGAGACTGACCATAGAGTTTTTGTTTTGACAAACTAGAAAAAAATTGTAATTTAAAATATTACCTATATCTCTATTTCTATCCTTGGGGAAAACACCTAGGAATGAAAATGATGAATCACTGAATATAGTTTGAAATTCATTTAGATTTGCTACTTTCATTTTATGGAAGTTTTTAGAGTAGGAGTGTTTTGCATACATGTTTTCTTTTTGTTTGTGTGCTGTGTGTTTGTCTGGTTCCAGAAGAGACCATAAGAGGACATAAGATTCTCTGAACTTGAGGTACGATGGTTGTGACCCACCAAGTATGTGCTGACAATTGTTCTACCAAAGCATGTATTAACCACTGAGCCAGCTCTTGAGCCTTATCTCCCTTTGGAATGCGTACTACAGGTACTTGATTAAATACTCCCCACAGAGTAAATGCAACTGTTTCTGAGAGAAATACTGTTCTTTTACATTGCAATTCCTTATGCTGCATTTATAAAAATACTCAATATGATGTCTTTTACAAACATGGAATCATAGATATCCCAAACAAACTGAGAAAAAGTTAATTTAAGATATGTTTGCAGAAGGCTAGAAAGATGGCCCGGTGGCTAAGAACACTAGCTGCTTTTCCCCGAAGTCCTGAGTTCAATTCCCAGCACCCACATGGTGGCTCAGAGCCATCTATAATGAGATCTGGTGCCCTTTTCTGGTTAGCAGCTGTACATGCAGGCAGAACACCAAACAATAAATAAATGACTCTTTTAAAAAAAGGAAAAAGATTTATTTCCACATTTACTCTTAAGTTCTTGCACTTATGTACAAACTAAATAGGAATTCAGGATTTGTCCACTATCTTAGGTTTTCTGGTCAAGATGTATGATAAGGTTAGTGTTGTGTTTCCAGTTTTCAGATAATACATAGCATTCTGTTTCTGGGATATAGTCTATAGGCCTGATTATTGGTATTCTATCTAAAGTCATACTTTTGTAATCTCTACATTCAGTTCTGTATATATGTATTTTGAAGTTCTTTCTGGAACCTCATGTAGGTACATTTGTTTTCAGGATATTTATCTTTACTTTGGATGGTGACAGCTCATTCAAGGTTTTTAGCATATCTGTCACCTGGGATTATTCTATAACATTATATCTGATAAATTACCTTTACTTTGAAAAGAAATGAAAGAAAATTTGCGTTTAATGTGTTATTCAGGAGTACTTTGGGTGACTAAAATACTAAGGAATATAGACTTTTACATTCTTAACTGGATAGTATAAAACTTTTAAAGGGTTAAGTCCTATAGTAATTCAGAGAGTGATATTTTTGAGGAATCTTGCTGAAGATTGTGCTGTAGACATCTAAGTATATTAAGGCCATGGGGACATAATATGACTCAGGAAAGATGAGATGAGCTATGAACAATAATGAATCCATGAATAGATACCATTAATAGAGTAATGAGAGCTTACTGTTCTCTGTATTTTTTATTGTACTATTATAGCTTTATAGAGTAAAATAAATAAATTCCAATTAAGTGAATTGCTGGCTTTTAATTCTTAGGCCTTCTTTTGGAGTCCTTTTCTTTCATTTGTTTTGCCTAACTCAATCTGTTAGCTTTTTTGAATCTTATTTTATTATAGTTTGATTTATTGTTATCCTTAAGAAGCCTAGTTTGTTTTTTTTAACAAGAGACAGAAAGGGAGTAGACAGGAGACATCTGGATGGGAGGGGATGTGGAGACAAACTGTGAGGTGCAGAGGGAGGGGAACCATAATCAGGGTATATCATGTGAGAAAAATAACGATTTTCAATACAGGGAGAAAATGGAACTATGCACAAAGTATGAGGAGAGATGGGAGTCTCTGGTAAGAATTAAAGGGAGGAGGTGTTGGAACATGATCAAATTATAGTAAATAAAATTCTCAAAGAATTAATAAAATATGTATTTAAAAAGCACAACAAATAAGGAATAACATATATAATCTTTGATTGTGTTGTTAGATTCATCAATATTTTATCTTCTTTGTGTTATGTTACTTTTTGCCTCTGATTATCTCCATATTTAGTGGTTACCTGAAATTTGTCATTTTTATTTTAAAACTGTTAATGTTTTTTATACATAGGACCTAAGCTTCATTTCTCTTCTTGTGTACCTACTAAATTTAAACCCATTCTCCTTAGCTAATCATAATAGACATATAATACACTCAAAAGAAGATGATTAGCTGTGGAGAATAGGCTTAGATTTAGTAGGCAATGCCAAATATTTCTCCAAATTTAGAGTACCAGTTTCCTAATACTTAGTATTATTATTTATATTCCTTTTTGCCATTTGGATGGGTATTTAATCATATTTATGACCAGATGTGTTGGGAGGGGGAAGAGACCTTGAATAAGGATATACAGGGATGAAAAAAAATTCAGAGGGAAAGATGAACACAAAGAAAATATAGGTGTAGCAATCTTATTTGTATTTCTTCCCTTGATAAGCCATGCCTATCATTCTTATCCTCTGTATAGTTATTGTTAACTCTTCCACATTTTAAATTCTTTTT